>JACTAT010000039.1:3562201-3723608 GCA_014526335.1 Chrysaora quinquecirrha | reverse complement strand
TTGATTTGAAATTTTTATTCATGATTTTTTCTCAGGAATCTTATCGAACTTGTGAGCAGATTCTATCTTTACGAAGAGTTTTGCTTGACTTTTTGCCAAGGTATGAACTCTTCCTCGTAATCTTTACACTCGATATTTTGACGTAATGCTGTCTTGAATTTTGGTAAAGCTCCTTTACTATGTAATCCCACTATTGTATTCATGATATCAATTTTTATTCCTGTAATAGATGCAAAGTTGTTACATCAGAAAAAGATAATTGCTGGCTAAGAATTGCAAAGATTGCCAGAAAGTAAGTCCATGTGTTCAAACGTTCTGAAATTTCTTGAAAAATCTTCATTTAGATCGAAATTCGAATAACGTTGTCTTTCTTTAGAGCTGGTCATTATCAAACAGCCTACAGCTCATTACTGAATGTATCTGAAACAAGTAAAACAAATATGATAATTGAAAGAAACAAATGGATTTGGTCTCAAGTAATTTAATTTTATTTCATCTTTTATTGTCTTCATTTGTAAAAATGCATTCCAGATTGTTGCTTTACGATGTGTATAACATATGATTGTTTGATAACCTTGACTTCTTTCTCTTAAAGGGTGACAAGCATAAAGCACTTCTTAGCCTCGAAAAGGATGCTGGGTAATTCCCAAAATATTCTACTTTCATTAAACTGTGTTTTTATTGAATAATTTTGAAGAAAATTTTATGACTTAATTTTTTGTTTTTTCTAATTATTTTACAGTTATATACAAAGTTGTAGCAACAGTGAAGAAATTCGATCGTCTTATTCCAAGCAGCATGTTGCAAAGGTAACTCAAAATGGATTGTTTTGCAGTCTTTTGTTTCTATGTTTGATTTTGTTGATGAATATTATAATAATTACAATTGTTCAAGGTTCTCCTTCGTGTTGCAAGATGGATGGAAGAAACAGAAAGTCATGAACCTCAACCAATCTTAAGTCAATATAAGGTTTGTTTGATTTGTGCATTACTTACCATAATAGAAATCTCATTATTCTAATTATCATTATTCTCATAATGTATTTTTCTAATTACAATTCTTATAAGTAGCTTAGGGCTCAATTGCTTTGTAGGAAGTTGTAACTAAATGTGCTGATTGGGAGAAGAGTCACTTCTTTCTAGCAAAATATTATCAAAAAGTTATGAATGCTTATGATGACAAATCAAAGATGAAACTCACGTAAAGACTATTGTTATATTTATCATATTATTAATTATTTGGAAAGACATCATTTTTCTTTATTCAAACTTTGCTTATAACTATTCATAAATGCTTTATTTCCTGTTTACAGTGACTTTGTTCCATTTGTTGTAAGACATTATGCTTCTTCACTTCAATATGGATGTAAATATATCTACCAATCCATGCCAACCCTTTTGACTTTATGGCTTGATTTTGGAGCTAAAGGCTTTACTATGGATAAAGGTATCTTGTCAATAATTTCACTCAGTCTATTTGCACTTTTCCAATTGATAACATTGTGTCAAATAGTTTAATTGACTTTTCCTCTATTTTAGATGCAAATCATCATAAGAAGATAGTTTACAGAGAACGGTTGCAATCTGTCAATCAGGTGAGATACTATTTCATTTTCTTCATTCATAAGTTTAAAGTTAAATCTGTAATGAATTTACAGTCTTATTTTCTCTTTGTCTCTATGCTGTTACAGGTTATTCGAGACTATTCGATGGCATTGCCTGCTTATCAATTTCTAACAGCATTCTCTCAATTGATATCAAGAATTTGTCACCCAACTCAATCTGTCTGGGAGTTACTTGAGGTACACTGTTTGAATAAATATCGTTAATTCATATTGATTTTTAAAGAATGTCCTTTATCATTGGGTAGAGATAATAAACTGATTTATTGCCAACCTATTAGCTATGAAGCAATAGTCAGGTGGCAAGGGACTTGAACTCTTGAACATATTGTCATAAGCTCTCTTAAGCTCATTAGCAAGAGCAAGCAGGCTGACAGTTTGGCATATAATGTGTAAATTTTTATATTTTAGGAGATCATAACAAGAATCTTCGTTGCTTACAAAGAACAATCATTTTGGAATATTGTTGCTGTGTCAAAGGTACCTATCATTTTGTAAAATAACATAAATTCATTTTTATTTATTCACATTATATCCCTAAAATAATGACATGGTTTTATTTGGTAGTCTTCTTTCAAAACCAGAAAGGATCGTTGCAGTCAAATCTTTACAAAAGCATGGTACGTTATCAATTTACATTACTTATTTACAATTTTAAAGCTTATTTAGTTGAAATAAACTGTTTATTGTTTTCTTTAAAGTGTGGTAAACAATTTACTTTTAATTATTTGATAGTAGTATTTTATATTAAGTGACTGCTTTTCTTTTCACGCTGAAGCAGCCTAGAACACGAGAGGGAGTAACCGTATAAGTTGATAGCCGCTAATGCTATAGTTTCAGTTGTTGAATGTCATTGAGTTAGTGGTTAATAGTTGCAATTATTTTATTTCTATTTAGTTGTCTAGCATTTGTCTAATTTTCTTACGAGTCAGGGTGATGTCTTTTATTAAAAAAGATTTTTAATTAAGATTATGTTTTACATTTTAGTGCACAAAATAAAGATATGAAACAGTTCATCGAAGTGAGTTGATTTTATTCATACTTTTATTCTTTGTATTTATTCTTATTTTCAAATATATTTGTAAATTAAATAGTAACGTTTCATTTTTTTTCTTATATCTCAGTGTAGTCTCAAGCTGACTGATCGTCTGTTGGAAGTTTGTAATCATCCATGTCGTAAAGATACAAAATTATCAATGACCAAAGATTTTCAACCTTTAAGGCGCATGCTCAGTGACAGGTATCTAATTGTTCGTAAACGCCGCCTTTTAATTCAATTCATCATGTTTAAATTAAATCTGTTGATTTGATCTTATTTTGATTTTATAGGAATTTCCCGCCAGTAATGATTCCTCTACAAAGTACGCTGACTGTTATTTTGCCATCTGGGCATGGAGCTCTTCATAACCATAATCCATTTCCTGATTCATTTCCAAGTTTTTCTGCCATCGATGAGACGGTTCGTTTGCTGCATAATATATTTGTTATATCTCTTACATAATGTGTCCTTTGCATGAAATATACTACATACTTTGCATAAATTGACGCTTTAACGTAGCTAAGTTGAGTTTGACTGGTATTTAACTATGCGTGATTATTACCATATCTCTTGGAATGACTGTAAATGATGCCAGGAAATCATGCAAATAAGAATATTAGCTAGTCAGTTATATGCTGAATCTCTTAGAAATCTCCATCAGTAAGCCTACAGCAAAGCATGAGCAAAGTTAGCTGTCAATCAATTGTCGAGTTAATACTCGTAATATCCGCTCTTAAATGTCAGTGTTGTGGTAGAATTCCTTCTGAAAATCTTTCTGTATCTTAACAAACTCTTCCACCTTTTATCTCATATTTGAAGCTCGATAAGCTTGAAAGAAAATTTTGTTAGAGTAAGGCTTTTTTTGCATTTTCAGATCGACGTGTTGAGTTCCCTGCAAAAACCGAAGAAGATAGTTATCCTTGGAAATGATGGCAAAAAATACCCAATGATGTGTAAACCTAAGGTACTATTATTACTGTTTTTCATATTCATCCATTGTTGGTATCAAGCCTTTTCGAATTTATATTTGACATTATATGTTGTAGGATGATTTACGAAAAGATGGAAGGCTAATGGAATTCAATTCACTTGTTAATAAGGTAATATCAAAGTTAATTTGACTCATTTACTACACATCTTTACAATTTTTATATTCGTGAAATAGATGCTGGACAATTAATTGCTTTGCTTTCATCTCAGTTGCTTCTAAAAGATCCAGAATGTCGGAGACGTCAGCTTCATATCAGAACATACGTACGTATCTCAATTCTCTTGCTATAACTTTTGGAGTAAAGATAACGTTGATATTTCTTCAATTTATTTTATTTAATATATGCAGGACTAATATATATTTACCAATATATTATTTGCAGGCTGTTATTCCACTCAGTGAAGAATGTGGACTTCTAGAATGGGTTTCAAATACAACTGGTTTGCGACAAATTATCGACATGCTTTACAGGTTAGTTTATCGTTAGATTACTTTTATATGTTTATCGTTTATGTCTGTCAATTACAATTTGCATTCATCTTTACTATTTTTCATTATTATTCGATTTATAGAGAGAAGAAAATTGTGCACAAATTGTCAGAATTGAGGAAACTATATGCCAGCATGAACAGTGCTGATTTACGGTATGTATTATCTTGTTTAAATCGTTTTATATATGTTTGTGTATGTTTGCTTGAACAAGTAATTGGCTGATTTTTTTATTGAATTTACAGGACCAAAGTTGAAATATTCAAAAATCAAATTATGTCCAGGTACTTATTGAATGTATTATAACGTATACATTTCTGTATCAATTCTACTTTAAGGTTTATGCGATAAGAATTATAATTTAAGCTTTTATAATATTAAACGTTTCACTTTATCATTTCAGATATCCTCCAGTGTTTCCAGAGTGGTTTCTAAGGACATTTCCCAACCCTTCAAAATGGTATAAAACTTTTCATTTTATAAATAATCTAAAATGTTTGCCATTACAAGACTACCTTAATTTAAGAAAAAATAGTGAAATGTAGAATTGCATGATATATTTATTCTGTAGGTATATGGCAAGACTCTCATATTGCAGAACAACAGCAGTTATGTCAATGGTTGGTTATACACTTGGTTTAGGTGATCGTCATGGTGAAAATATTTTATTTGACTCTACAAATGGAGATACTTTTCATGTTGACTTCAATTGCTTATTCAATAAGGTATCTTCAATATCATTTTGCCTTTTTAGATAATTACTTATTTCTGTTTCATTTGTTCCTTTTTATTCATTTTAAATGTTGCTACTTTTAAAACAGGGAGAAACTTTTGAATGCCCAGAAAGAGTACCATTCAGATTGACCCAACAGCTCGTCTCTGCCATGGTAAATGAAGCTGATCAATTTTATTCGACAATGATGATTATCATCATATTTAAATCTATCATTCTGCCTCTTTTTACCTCAATCGTTGTTTACTTTCCCCAGGGCTCTCTTGGTTACGAAGGATTTTTAGAAGATCTTGTGAAATTACAATGAAACTAATGAGAAATCAAAAAGACTCTCTTCTAAGGTTTTGTTATTTATATTTATTTATTTTTTTATGTTTGTACACTTTCTGTATTACTGATTAACCTCTTTATTATTTATCAATATTAAAAGTACAAACGGATGTATGATAGTTATATTTTTCATTTTCTTTCATCTGCAGTGTTCTTAATGCATTTCTGTATGACCCTTTGGTTGAATGGACAAAAGAGAGACGCAAACAACCTTCGGATACTGGCGAATTTACAAATGAAAAGGTTCCATAACATTTATTCTGAACCTAAATTATTACAATGTATTCTCTCTTTAGCTGCATAAATTTGTTAGTGAAATGCATGTTATGCGATGTGTATGCTACTATAAAATTGAAAAAATTTCTATTCTAGGCAGTGGTTATTCTTCGTAATGTTGAAGATCGTCTTGATGGTTATTGTGTTTCCATGAAAAATCTTCGTTTGAATTTATCAATAGAAGGACAAGTCCACCAACTTATTAAGGTTCGTTGCCTACTTGTCTTTACCTAATCTTAATCTGTCTTCATACTTGTATGATATTCACTTACATTCGCATTTTAAGTTTTATAATTTAGATATATATTTTTATTCTAAAGGAAGCAACAAGTTTAGAAAATCTCTCTCAGATGTACATTGGCTGGGCTGCTTACCTCTGAAAGCTATAATCTTCCATTAGAACTTAATTTATGATGCAATAGACGACTTTAATTAAAGTAAGTTCAGTGTAAACTTTATAGATCAACTTTCAAGTCTACTCTTTATATTTATATTGTTAAATATTTATCTTTTCATACGAAATTTTGTATTTTTCGAGAGTTTTTGTAATCTTGTTAAGAAATTTTGTTAATGTTTGAAGTTGTTATAAAGAGATTTGTTGCGTAAAACTTCCTCATCATCTGCCGCAGCAACTTAAAACAAATCAACTTCGTCTCAACACTTGTAATTATCAGTCATCATTTGATTTTCAGTCGCTTAAATCAACATCCAAACGCTTAAATAGAGCACTCCTATAATTACAGAGGAAATTCTTTCGTCTATTTAGCTTCATTTGATGTTTGTTATTTTACAAACTAATTTATTTTGCAAATCATTAATTTTCATTTTGTCACGTTAGCTAGTATATGAAGAAGCAGTTGACCTTTTGGTATTTCATTTCTCTCGCACTTTTGATGCAACAACAAGTCGTCTAGTCACATCACTATAAGCTCTTATCATGGTTACTTTGCTACAAGAAGTTTTATCTGCTTGCAAATCGAACTGCACTAATTCAAGCAAGATGGATGTCATCTATCAGATAAATCGCAATTAGAAATCGCCTTCTTCACAACTGGAATACTACTTGCAGTTACAGGTATCATGCTCAATGCAGTTGGAGTTTATTCATTAAAATCAACGAAAAACTACAGCCAAAGACAGACGTATTTGTTGATTAATATCAGCGGTATTTCTGTCATTTTATGTCTTCTTTTCATCCCACTGTGGATCTTATGGAGGTCTATCTCACATAAACGAAGTGAAGAAATTGTCTTTATATTCCAGTGTGGTTTTTATTTGACTTATGTACTAAGTACAATTGGACTGACTTTAGATAGATTTCTATCAATAGCTGTACCTTTAAAACATCGAGTTTTAATTACAAATAAATTGGTTAAAATATTTATTATATCTTGTTGGATAGTTCCATTCTTAAGTAGGATACCATTTTTATTTATTACTTCATCTAACATTATTCATATGGTTCATATGGACATTGCAGTGGATGCACTGAACCTTATATTTCAACCAGCAACTTATATATACATTTTCATCAAAATGAAATACTTTGTAAATGGAGTTAATAACACAACAATCAATATGTCACCAGCGTCGCTTCGTAGAAATTCAATCCATGCAAGAAATGTTGCTAAAGAAATTCGACTTCTTAAAATTGCTGTTTTCATCAGCATCTTTTGTGTGATTGCATCTATAAGTGATATGTTTTATGCTTTTCTGGGAATGACAACCGCTTCTTCAAATCAGTCAATATTCTCTCCAATTGCTCTTCTGCTATGGAACATTGCAATCGCTTTTCAGCCATTGGTTTACATTATTATGAAGCCTGAAATTAGACAACATTTGAAAAACAAATTCTGCAATTGTTATTAAAGTTTAAAATATTAGCATAACTTTATTTTTTAATCAATAAATATGATGTGTTGTAAACATTAAATGTTGTAAATTTAATCGTATTACTAATCTTACTATTTATAAACATTTGTTAGTTCTTTCTCTTAAGTAGCTGACAATGATATACAGTATGTAAAATGGAAATATACCCTGTATGTTTAGATTTCACAACGCTTTTACTTTTGTTTTAGTCACGTGGTATCCTGCATATATTACGAATCCCCAAGCTGTCATGACAAGTAAGGCTAATATCTGTGAAAACAAAAACAAAAAACATCAGATAACTTCGCACATCAGCCTTCAAATTATAAATAAGTAAACGATCCTGTTTTAGGTACTTAGGCCAAAGATACACAACCGCCGAAAATCGCATGAAAGAGCAGGAAATATGACAAGAAACGCATCAAATTGATAACGCACCAAACCAAATAGAAATTCAAAAGCAGATCTTGTCATTTTGAACGATTCTTGAACCAAAATTGTCGAATTTCTAAGCGGTTTTCTCTTGTTTCAGTGGTTCTCAGCAATGGCAGTCCTGTTCAACCTCGCTTTCAATGTAGGCTAAAAAGAATAACAATCACCCTAGCAACAAAATGGCATCAGCTTTGCTGACAGTTGAACAAGAAAGTTGTTTCTTTGCCTATCGTTTTTGTGAAGAATAAAATATCATGAAGAAGAATTTGTAAGTGCGATTTGTTCACAATTTAATGAAATTTCTGCTTATTTTGCTTTGGAAGTACAGTGTATATTCAATCTCTTCAAGAGGCGCACAAACCTAAATAGAACTGGATCGGTAGACAACATGCATTTAGGCCGTACTCTAGGCCTAGGCCTAAATTTATCTGGTTGGTCGCTTGAAAAATCAAAACAACAAGGCAGGCTCAAAAAAAGGTGTAGTAGCGACTTGCTATTCTACAATAACTTGACTGGCGAACAGTCCGGGGGGCGCTTGTCATAATTAAAGGAAGCCCAAACTTATTGGTCCTGAAAAGGGTAGTGTACCAACTAGTAAGGATTAGGGTGCCAGCTTTGTGTTAGGGTTAGACTAGAGGGGGTAAAAATGGTTTCAGCTTTGACATTTGGGGTCAGGGATGGAGCGTAGGGTTTCAGTTTTTGTGTGAAAACCAACAATCACCCATAAAAACTGCACTCCCACCAATAATTCTATCTATATTTTAAATCACCTAGGATGAAAAGCACTTTCAGTGGAAAGAGAAGCAATGCAAATGTAAGCATAGCAAGCCAAAGCAGTTATGGTGGTCATCGTCAATCAACACTGCGAGGATCAAAAAGCACATTGTATGCATCAAACAGTCGCAAAAATGTTGCAATTGATGAAAAATCACAAAAAGGAACAACTACAAAATCATCTGTGCAGGTGAAAATTTAACCTTAATTAATATGTTTCTCATCTACTATTTCGAATATTAAAGGTCTTCCACCTTCAATGATTGATAATGACAGTTTTGATTAACTCTGTTCTATTTCTTCTAGGTTTTTGATGATCATGGTCAAGATATCACACCAAGGAGCCTGTTGCAAGGAGATTTCAGTTCACAGAGGTCATTTTAATTTTTAAAATACTCTTTTTTCTCGCTTATTTATTAGCTCTGTTGTTTTGGATTTCAGTGAATGCGACTGAATCCTTAAAAATGCAACAGTATGCGATAGATTTCATATTGCTATACACCATGTGACGTAATGTTGTTGTTCTTTCTGCTGTGATTACGCATGCTCATCCACCATATATTTTATTCTGTAGCCATATCTTTATTTGTAAACTGTTCAGTAATCGAATTCATATTTTCGATTCTTCCATTTTTATTTTAGAAAAATTCAAAGTGGCGCAATTGTTGGTGGCGATTCATCTTCCGTTGGGACTGTAAGTTCATTTATATGTATAGATACTGTATAACTAATGCTATTTATTTTATTGAAATAATTATCTTTATTCTTTTTACTTTTTCTCCATTTCGCCGTAAGTCAAATGCACTTTTTAATTAGCGTCTTTACCTAATAGATATCTAGAGGCAAAATGTAATGTAAGTGCATGTAAAGCTCAATTTAATATGATGCTAAAGCAAACGGACAACCTAAGAATCAAAACACCAAAAAACGCCTTATATCAGTGACTGAACCAACCAATAGTGACATCGATACATCTTACAAAAGTCATGCGTTCACGGTTGCATCTGGGGCCACTTCGATACGGAGGCTTTGCCTCTTGGAGTTTCAAGCCGTTCGATTTTGATAATAAAATACGAGACTCAGCGACATGAAACAGTATAGTCATTTGTAAATTTGTTTATCGTTTTAGCCATCAGATTTTATGTCTCAGTCAATATATGGTGCAAGCATGCAAACAAGTTATGCACAAGGATTCACTAGGTAGCTATCTTGATCTTTCTTGATTGTTCGACTGATTATGTTTAACGTGGCTGCCCAAAGAGCTTTTAAATGTAGATTTTCTTTCATTCTGATTAATAAACAGATCAATGATTGATTGAACGATTGATTGATTGATTGATTGATTGATCGATTAATACATTTATGCATCGATTCATTGATTAATTGATTTGCTGATTAATTTATTCATTGTTTCATGGATTCGTTGATTCATTGATTGACTGATTGATTCGTAGATCAATGATGGGTTCTGTAATGGGGGCATCTTCGAGAATTTCTTTAGATTCAATCACCGATGAAATCACAGAACCGAGTCATACACAAGATTTTTCTGCTGGGTTGGCTGGTAATTCATTCATTTCATTATCATAAGACATTTCCAGTAAGACTGGTTGTTTATGCATTACAATCAAAAACATCGTAGCTAACCTTTCCATTAGATGTTAATGAATTTCTTTACCTCAGATATTCAGACGAGAAGAGCTTATGTGAAGGAAGAGTTAACTGAAGAAGAACTTGATAAAATGGTGACAAAAATAACGTCTTTTGATATTTTACTTTTGTCTTCTGAATTTGTTTCCTTCGTAGTTCTCAGCTCGATTTTCTTTATACTTTGCGATTATCGATTCAAATTGTGATATTGCTTTTCAAACATATTTTGAGCCTTTGAGGGTGATAGAAAATTTGCAGCAAGGAAACAATGATGTTGTTCTCAGAACAAGCAAATGTTAAGACTGAATAACAACAATTGTTTGTTTGTTTATTTTTATAGATATCTGTTGATTTAAGTGAAACTGATACAATTTGGCTTTTGGATTTGCCTGGTACATCAGTAGCAAAAGACAATGAAGATCACGAGAAAGTTCTTCTTCAAAATCAAAAATATGAAGAAGTTTGTCCTTAATTGTCTTATCCTTATCTATTCCTTGATTCTTTAATATACCTAACAAGCTAACCAAATATAAAAGACATTGAAGCACATTTTCCATACTGTAGCAATTCATGTAGATCAAAGTCACCCTGTTCCACTCGTGCCTCATAGCAGCACTTTCATAACTGAATTAGCAGCACCCACCTATTCATTATTGCTATATTTCCACTTCATTTTAATTTCTTTTTGTTTTTAATCATTTTAGTTGCTGAAAAATCGTGTTGGAAATGACATGTATATTGAACGAGGGATGCAGACTTACAACAATGCACCAAAACACAAAGAACTTCAAACGTCTGCAGTTGGCAAACAGGTATCAATCATTCAATCAATCATTCAATCAATAACTCCATCAATCAAACACTTGCTCAATCAATCATTCATTCAATCTATCAACCAAGCACTCCATCAATGATTTAATCAATCACTCCATCAATCACTCAATCGATTATAATTTCTTATACTTTTTTCTCATTTCCTATCAATATACAATTCTGTTCGATTCATCTCACGTGTGTCTCATTTTATTTCTTGATAGGAAGTTGGGTGTATGGCTACAACTTGGGATATGTATGATACCTATTCGAAAGATGAAGCAAAAGTTGAAGGTTTTTATCTCTATGTTTGTCTCATCTCATCTTGTTGGCAATGATTGATCGTTTGGCCACGGCCTTTTGATATCATTCCTGTTCCATACATTGGTAGCCTGCGTGCAGACTTTTCGTTACTGCGGAGCAAAACAATTTTACAAAGAATTGAATCATATGAAATCAGTTTTAAAGAACGCGATGAACCACGCCTCTGAGACTCATTTCGATGTGGGATTTCATTAGAAATTGTAAGTAAACTGTTTTCTATTTCACAGGAAAGACATCAGATGATTTGATGGAAAGTTTGAGCAGACCATCTTCACCTACTGGAAATGGAGAAACTGAAACATTACCTACTGTTGTAGAAACAGGGATATATCTATGACGTCACTAAGAAAAAGTAGCAGCATCCAATCATTAATGACTGGTTTGTTCTTTCTTAATTACAATTGGTTGTTTTTAGTAAGAAGGTTTTGATCTGCTACCTTTTTAACTGTAAAAGATAATAATTCTTTTATTTCGTATAAATCTTGTTTTATACTAAACGATGTGTTCACAATGATTTTTTAGAAAGCAGAGCAAGTTTCATGACATCAAGCAGTCCTTCTGAAATGGGTGATACAACAGACAGAGAAAGTGCTGGACAAATTAACATCGATTTACAAGCTGACAAAATTCTGAAGGTTTCTATACACAGTTTTGTTTCCATAATATTGTGCGAAATAGGATTGCAGGCTACTACTCTTTGCAGAGCCATTTCAAAATCAGAATCTTATCTGAATTCAGTCTTTATTCCCCTCTTTGAAATAGTAACCCCATCATTAAGAGTGACTCAATCCCTGAATAACCCCTAGTTTTCAAAATTTTCTGCTATTTGCCACGGAAGTAGCGTATCAAGCATATCGGATTGGTGCGTTCTCGTGTAAACAGAAGGCCAATCCGGCGCAAGTCCATACCGTTTTCAAATGAAACGGTATCGTGTAGACGGGGCCTTAAACATTATTGCGTCGAAAATTCTTTGTTATTTACTGGTCTGTTTTCTCCTATTTTAGCTGGAAAGCTTTAAAAGAATTTGTTTACGATCGAGAGAGCTGTTGTTCAAAATACATTTCATCCAAAACAAGCAACTTACAGAGGTTTTACGCCTGTTTCTGGTAAATATAACAAGTCTTTATTATTTGCATATTCTGCTACATATGTCTTTTCTTAATTATTCTACTTATGTTTTAATGTATCGTAAGAAAACTGATATTGATAATTTTGTATTAATTCTAAATTAAATTGATTGATTCTTAGATTCTACAAAAGAAGGGGGTGAAATTGACAAGGAGGAAATTGGAATGAAACTTGGGTCAAATTTAGCGAGACTGTGGGCTTATTCGTGTTCTCTTACGAAAGGGAAAAAAGTTAATTGTATGGCATGGAATAAAGTTAATAATGTAAGTCGAAGTTCCACTTTTATTTTAACTCTCGGTTGTTCGGAATCTAATCTTACGGGGTGTTTAAACTTCTTGCTTGAAGGGGACGTCATTTAAGGCACAGATTGTCTCCGATAAATTTAAGTTGTTAGTTTAATCTTCATTTTCATATCCATTAGTGGCATGGTGATGCACCTTGAAAGCATGCAACCAAGTCTGCAGCCACCTTGTTAGTTTAGTTAAAAAAAGCTAACTTAGTTGTATTTTTCTAAATAAGCAATTTCTTTATTAGTATTTTTGCTCATTTTTCCATCTTATTTATCGTAGCATTTGCTTGCAGTTGGATATGGTAATTTTGGATCATTAGAACACGAAGAAGGACTTGTTTGTTGTTGGTCATTAAAAAACCCCGAGGTGAGTGTTCTTTATTATTATTAATCATAATTATAGTTAATTTGATGTATTAATCTAATATAACAGTTACAATAATATTAATAAACAATCTTCTAGCAATCTCTCTCTGAATTGATGTGTTTCCATTTGTCTTTGGTAGAGCTCTGTCAATGATACGCTTTGCTTTCTTATCATAGACAATGTCTTGCTCATTCAATAGCAGCCTCATTTTCATACACGATTTCTTGTTTTTCATAACGAGGCTTACCTCGTTATCATTAATGACATCAACATTTCTCTTCTGTTTCTGCTCCTGCCATATTGCTGATAAAGTCAAAACTTCTTTCAAATTTCTTTTGATTTTGATGTCCTTCCAAACTGAAAAATAATTTGGATCTACGCATGCCCAGCCTTTTTTCATTGAATCATTTAGATCAATATTTCGTAGTATTTTGAAATACAAATTTTTCTCTTTCTTCATTACATCTTCACCTTCTTTCATTAAAGCTGCTAGAATGCATTTCGACCTCAATTTTGTTATTCTGATATAATTTTTGCTGTATTTTGAAATGTTCCTCAAGCAATATAAAAAGTCTTCATAATTAAATTCGAAGCTTTTGCCACAATAACGACGATTTTCTTTTTCGGTGAATTCTTTCTCAAGATTTCTCTGATTTCTTTTGATTGAGTTTATCATCCATTTATTGGATTCCTTGTCTTGTGATGACGTCATGATGTTTTTTGAAGGCCCAAAATTGTTCTTTTTCGCGATAAATTTTAAGAATTTCAGGAAGTATTCTTGAGACATTGCATTTTCAAAGCCAACTTCTTTTTCAATAATTTCTAAGAATGGTTTTAAAATTTCAAGCTGCTCACTGTCTTGAGTTTCTTCGTCCCCTTTGTTTTTTGTGGATGTCATTTCTTCATCATCAACACATAAACTATCTAATAATCCTCCTTTTTTACTGTTATAAATCAATTTTCTATCTTTCTCATTTCCTTCTTTAATTGTTATTATAATTTTGGTATGATTATTAAAGTTGCTTTCCATATCGTGAATATCTTCATATTTTACTTCAATCATTTTCTCGTCTATAACAACAAAAGAATATTCTTTTCTTACCATTTCACAAAATGGCCATATCTCTTTGCTTTCATCTAATTTTATTTCCTTGATCATTGAAAATAATTTTCCTCCAACCAGACCCATACTATTGCAAACTTCCTTCATTTTTGATATGTTCAACGTTTCCCAATTTTTTGACAACAACTCTGCTTTGACGCAACTTTGAAATATTGCTTGGCCAAGGTCTATACTTCCTTGTGATATGATCTCATAGAGAAATGAGTCAATTTTCTTTTGCATTATGTCATAATTCCAACTTTGTGGATAACTTGTGATCTCTTTGATTCGTTTGCATGTTTTTGTTGCTTCTTTAAACGAATTCGCATCAAGAAATAACATAATCTTACATAAACAATCATCGTTTAAATCCAAAATGCTCAGCTGTTGTATATTTTCCTTCGTTTCTTGTTGCTCTTGATAAACGTTGTATGATTTTCTGGTTTGCGTAATAATTTTCATCAAATTCATCTTGCCCTAAAAACAAAGATTTTATTATCGATCTACCCAATTACTGAGAATTCCCATTTTTAAGATGTAAATGTCCTGTTAGTAGGTAAAAATATACATCAAAGAATGAATGAATCGTGGAATTAATGGTTAAACAAAAAGTTGATTAATTATTAAATTAGTGGTTTATAAGCATTACAGGAACATCATTATTGTGGTTAACTTAAAATTACCTCATGTGGTATAACATGCTGATTGCAAGAACACCGTTTCTATCTTTAAGTACTTATTAATGATCTCTTTAAGTTTGTAAACATTATTCTAATTAATAAAGAATTCTTAACTTAATATGAGAGTAATGTCTTTTAAACAAAAGAGTTAAATAAAATGTTTTAAACGTGGGGCAAAAACTCCTGTGTATTTCCGTGATGGGCTAAGCCTTCATTGAGATTGCTATTGTAACTAGATGGTAGATCCTGTTCGTTTTATGGCAACGAATCCCATGGAGGATTTTTGTTTTGCCAGAAATCTCCTACACCTTTATACATAATATTTGCATTAGTTAGGTGTTTAAAGGCTGTATGAAAATAAAGATGCTTCTTGGTTTAAGTAGACTTATCTACAATGTTAATTAAAAGGCTTTTAAGAATAAAATAAATGTTGCTTTTTATGTAACGATCATGTAACAACTAACTAGTCTCTCTTAATTGAGCAATACTATTTTATATATTTTTAAACCATTCTTCTCAATTAAATGACTATGAATAAATATAATAACTTGAGCTTAAAGTAACTAAAAAGTTTAATTAACGCGTTTCTTCTACTTCTACATACCTCTGTCTGTTGCTTTGCTACCATCCGTTGGCGAACTTGAAATACTTCTGAAAATGATCATTTGTTACAATGCCTTTATATGATGTTGGGTCATATACTCACAGTCACAATACATGATAATACCTAATGTCATTTTGCAGACTGATTTATTTCCATGATTAGATATCATGCAGCCATTATTATGACGTATTAACACCTTTCATTATTTCATTTCATTAAAGTGATAAACCTCTTACTTCCTTGTTTGTCACTTTAATCACTCCTTTTCAATAAATAATGCTTTTTCTTTCTTTAAATTGTGTGGAAAATAACAAATATCATTTCCATTTAAATGTTAAACGTTTCCTCCCTGCTGATTTTGATTAGTCTACTAACACATAAACTGCAACTTAAACAACCTAGGCAAAAGTCAATGGACAACAATTGAATATTCGCTATTTCTTAATTTCATACCATTCCATACGTAAAAAATTACAAAGCAGACAAATTCCAAAAATTGATTATAGGTTTCCAGTGAGCTTATTTAGAAAAAGAGATTAAATAGAGCTGCTTTCAATCTGTTGAACTTTTATTTAAACATGGAATGACAAATTTTCAGTTGATATAAGATTAGTTTCCCACCCAGTGTATTAATGTAAAATCAATTAAAACTCATTCTTTTCCATGTCATCATTATTTGTTTAATCCAACTTTTCTCTTTCTGGTGAATGATCTAGAGAGTGGAGATCTTTTTATGAATTTAAGCCAACTCTTCTTTGGACATATTTTGTTCTTGCTCTTATATGACTGTACCCTGGGTAATATGACTGTGACTTTTAAAACGTCTCAATTCTCTGACTGTCGTGCATGTTCTGTTCTACTGTCATCCAGGGACCATCCAGTGTTATCTCAAAACCTTTTACTTCTTAAATCGACTTAACTTTACAGAAGAGCCTCTTGGCTCTTTTTGCCCCTCTTTTTGTGTATTGCCTTTAGGGTGCCTTTATAATCGTTTCTCAATCTTGAATCTTGTTTTATTTTAGTATCCAGAAAGACTTTATCGACTACACACTGCTGTCACCTCAATCGACTTTTCAACAGCATTTCCCAATCTTCTTGCGGTAAGGATTTTTTTTCCTAATATGATGATTATGATTATTCATCGTGATTGTCATTTTTGACCTACTTGATGAACTTCTTATTATAATGATAAAGATGACATGATCTTAGGTTGGACTTTACGATGGAACAATTGCAATTATCAATGTAAGACATACAGAAGAAAGCCCAGTCCTCGACAGTTCGTGAGTTTACTTCCATTTTCAATACATACACCGCACTAAGTTCAAATGCAGCCAAAATAAATTTAACAAAATCTTGGTTCTTGATAGCATTGTTTTAATAAAATTTGATAAGATAATGATATGGATTGTTTTCAACAGGGACAGTCAAGGAAAGCAATCTGGTCCAATTTGGCAACTAAGATGGATTGATCGAAACAAAGGGACTGGGGAGGATAAAGGTGGAGAAATCCTTGTATCTTCATCTGCTGATGGTCGCATTACACAGTGGTCTATCAGAAAAGGTTTTGAATATCAAGGTACATAAAGCATTTTATAAGGTCTTATTACACAGTGGTCTATAAGGAAAGGTTTTGAATATCAAGGTACGTTAAGCATTTTATATGGTCCTATTACACATTGGTCTGTTTGGAAAGGTTTTGAGCAGCATAAGGCATTTTACATAGACGTATTTCAGAATGGTCTTTTAGGAGAGGTGTTACCTCTGCCCATTGTCTTCTTGGCAGTTTGTATCGCTGATGCCAACAATGATACTTTTGTTTCATAGATTTAATGAAATTGAAAAAGATGAATATATCGAAACAAGTTGGAAAATCACCAACAAAAGGAGATAATTCTAAGAAAGGGGATGCTCTTATATCAAGATATGTCGCTGCAATGTGTTTCGACTTTCATCCAAATGATGGCAATTTGTAAGTACATTGGGAAGGATAGTATCTATTTCTACTCACTTTGTAAGCATAACATATGTTGTTTCGTTATTTAAATTATTGATTCAAATGTCTGTTTAGTTAAAAGCAAGTTGTAATCTATTCCAATTCTTATGATAAGAAACGATCCCAGTTTGTAAGTGTCCAGTATGAACCCCTCCTTTCCTTTTTTTCTATGTTGCTTTTCTTTATTCTAATGAAATGGATCGTGGCCGCCGTATATGGAGATTGTGTTACAAAGAAGTGACCTTTTAGGAGATATTTGTCCATTGTTCAAACTTGGAGGTTTCAATTATTTGGAGATTGTCCGTTAATGGAGATTTCACCGTACAGTATGTCTTCTGTTTAGTCAGCAGTGGGTTGTTGTCCATTCCTCTGATCGTATAATGTTTTTTTGCTCAGGTATCTTGCTGGAACTGAAGAAGGAAACATTCATAAGTGTTCTTGCTCCTATAATGAACAATTCCTTGAAACATACTCTGGTCATACGGTATGTATTCTCTTATATAGGATGGTATCCTTGTGCAATACAAAGACAAAAATTACTTATCTTGATTTAAAAACATGTTATGTTTTATTGAAGGGTGCTGTATATAAATTGATGTGGTGTCCGCTGCTACCTGATGCTTTTATAAGTTGTAGTGCTGATTGGAGTATTCGATTATGGCATCAAGAAAAGCAAACTCCTGTTCTCACATTGCAATCAGCGCAGGTATCTATCTCACTATTATATTCAATTATCTTACTTTACTTACCTATCAGTATCAATAGGCAGAGGTATCTCACCTTACTTGTCAATACTTGTGCATTCTTTTGCAATATGATTCCACGAATTATAACTATGTTTTCGTTGATAGGAGGCTTTGAATGATATCGATTGGTCTCCCCATTCTCCAACTGTTATTGGTGCAGTCAACAATAAACAGATTGAAATATGGGATCTTTCTCATAGCACGTGAGTAACATTACTTCATATTTCTGCCTGAAGTTTATAAGAAATAACTACTCAGCAGCCCAAATAGCTCAGACAGTTCAAAGCTGTGATTTAAAACTAAGAAAGTGGAGCACCACAGCTGAAATGCTGCCAGCTTCATCGGTGCCCAGAGATAGAAACAATTTTTCGTTTGACGCTAATGATTGTTTATTTTATAGACTGGATCCACTTATAATCAATGTTTCCATCGATTCAAATGTACAACTCACTTCAATCATTTTCTCACTGGATTCAGAGGTTAGCTCTTTCTCTTCTAAATAATCGTGTGTGATGAAGGGGGTACTGTGTTTGATTACCCTTACGAATACAAACAATAGCGTAGCCAGGAGAAACGGGTCCCCTCCCCAAGCCAGGCCCTAATTTCCTTGCAGCACAGGTTGCATTCCATGTACTATACACGACTATACGCCGAAGTTCTCCGGGGTGGAAGAGCGATGTTCCAGTGTTCTTTCTATTACTCTATTGTCTAATCTTCGGCGTTGTGAATACATGGAATGCACTGTCATGAGTCTTTTGCCCTTCTTCCAACTGTCTTCGAAGCTGTTCGAGATTCCACTTCAATATATGATTTCAAACGAGAGTGTACAAGGTTTTCAGCCAATCTCATCACTAATCTTAAGTTTTTCTCATTCTCACATGACATGAAACGATAAAGTACTCTATAATTAACTAATATTAATGTTGCTTTTATTGTAGATTGTATTGATTGGCGACAGTGAGGGGCAATTAACGGTTTATCAATTAAGAGCCATGCCACCAGTATCGCCACATCAGGTATCATCTTCGATTAATTACATGTCATTAATTACTATAAATTGAGATTTTAGCTAGCATTGATTTATCAAGCGAACTGTTTGATGTTATCTTCTGAAACAGGTTGGAATTCTTTCGAAAATAATACATTCATTGGACGATGGAAAAACTGAAATCGAAGATGAAATCAATAAAAATGATACAATTGACAGATAATTTCTTATTTCATTGCACTTTAATTTTTATACTGTTTGTATGTTTATCTGTTTTTCGTGTCATATTTACTGTACCCATTAACCTCCTTGTTGGTTGTTGTTGTTGCTGTTTGCGGGATCATTTTGCGGTGCTCGGAGCCACTTTCAAATAAGCTCGAGCTCGACTTTGGTCCTTTTCTTCCCTCTTCCTCGACGCTCTTTCATCAAATCAATAACTGGGCAACAAACGAAGTCAGAAAAGCCATGGAGAAAGTAGATGTCATAGATATATCAACATTTACTGATAAATCTAAACCATATAATGAAAATGAAAAGAAAGACGTTCTCCAAAGATGGGACAAATCTTTCCAAACTTTGGGCTTTGCAACAATAACAGGACATGGGGTGTCCAATGACATAGTTGAGCAACTTCGTAAAGATGCAAAACAGTTCTTTACACAGAAATTGG
This sequence comes from Chrysaora quinquecirrha, assembly GCA_014526335.1. NCBI lineage: Eukaryota > Metazoa > Cnidaria > Scyphozoa > Semaeostomeae > Pelagiidae > Chrysaora > Chrysaora quinquecirrha. Next base: position 3,703,694 of record JACTAT010000039.1, on the reverse strand, counting down.
AAGAGAAGATGAAATGTTGTTTAAGGCAAGGTTATGGCAAAGGGGGATATGTACCAATGGGTGTTGAAAGTGTGGCCAGATCAACATCAAATGATGATGATGATGATGGCAATAAGCCAACAGATTTTGTTGAAAACATTGCATTTCATCATGGTGCTTCAGAAAAGGATATCATTCCGGATTATCCCATTGGGATCAAGGAATCAGTTCAGCAATATTGGAAAGAACTGAAAAATCTTTTATCTATTATTATGGAAATATCATCATTATCACTTGGTTTGCCCAAAGATTTCTTTGCCCCATCATATATTGATCCACAGTTAGCCTTACGCCTTGCGTATTACCCCCCTCAAGACCAAACAAAACATAAGAACAACCAAATGCGTTATGGTGCCCATACTGATTATGAAGGTTTTACATTACTAAAGCAAGATGATGAAATCGCCGGGCTTCAAGTGTTCAGTGAAAAGGAAAACGACTGGATTCCAGTTGAAATAATTAAGGATTCATTTGTACTAAATGCTGGTGATTTGATTCAGAGATGGACAAATGATCATTGGAAATCAAATTTACATCGTGTCGTCAATCCACCTGTAGAAATTAGCCATAAAGATCGTTTGTCTCTTGTGTTCTTTACTGGCCCAAATAAAAACACTCTTATAACACCACTTGAAATTTTTGTTGATAAAGACAAGGAACCAAAATATGAGCCAATATTGGCTGGCGATCATCTTCTTCAAAAACTTGCAAAAACATCCACAAAGAATGCTTAAACTCTCATTTCAAATATAAGGATGATTTCAGATTTAATTAAGATTAAGCAAAGAAACTTTCTCAAGACTATAGGCATTTCACTTGTTATGAATTTCTTTTTTGTTCTACATTGATTTCCTGGCCCCGACAATTACACATTTATCTTAATTGTTAATACATTCTATGAATTAAAAAGCTTTGCTTTTCCAATTGCTAAGGAGTCATTTCTAAGTTGTTGAAAACTACAGTAATGTCTTCATGACTTGCTTCACTTCCTCAAACACCTACAAAAACAATAAAATCATTTAAAATTTGGTAAAGCTCAATGGTGAAAGAAAGTGCTATTTCTAATCAAATTAGACATACAAACAGTAACAACATAATACTGACCTCATCGGGTTGTTGTGTTGCCCCTATTTTCTTAACTAAACCTTGTCTTTCGTAATATTGTATAATTGGCATTGTATGATTGTAATATGTTTTGAATCTTTTCCGTAAACTTTCTTCATTATCATCTGATCTGCCACTTGATAATGATCTTTGCATTATCCTCTTCACACACACCTGGTGAAATGAAGGATATAAATTTAGATCTAAGCTACCTTCATAAGTAATACATACAATACATACATACAACCATTTATCAATAGCGAAGCATATAAGACCACTATGCATAAAGATTTACCTCTTCAGGACAATCGAAAAATAAAACAGCACTGACATCGACTTTCGATGACATTATTCGCAGCCATCCTTGTAAATTGTCTTCATTTCTTGGAAAACCATCAATAAGAAACCTCTTTTTTGAACTTTTTTCCATTGCCTAATAAGGTAATAGAATCTTGTCTAATTAGCATACCTACACAAACCACAAACACCAATCAACAAAACCATTCAATTCAATTGGAAAAGTGGAGTGTTGGAAACCTAAAAAGGTATGCATTACCGTATCAAGTAAACCGACTGTTATTTCGACTGGAACAATATTTCCTTCTCTGATACAATTCTCGATTAAATCTCCATTTTTTGATCCACTTTTTTGCTCTTCCCTCAGCAATTCCCCGGCTGAAAGATGGACGAAACCAAATTCCTGAAGAAGGAAGAAAATGTGAAGAAATCAGTTGAGACATGAAGTGAGTAAGGCCCTGCATTTACTGTACTGCAAGCATAGCAACTTGCAATGAATCAATCAATATGAATCTTTCTGGTTTATGCATGATAATACCTTGACAATTTTCTCGCATTGTGTTCCTTTTCCCGCTCCAGGTCCCCCAAGAACAAAAATCACAACCGGCTTTGCCATATTTCTGCTGAACTGGCGAAATATATTGCTGATCACCACCGTGGCACTGAACATTGTTCTTTTTTTGTCGTTCTCGAGGTTTCACACTTGATGCTTCCCCCTGGATGCCAAATCACGAAAAACACAACAAAAGCTGAAAGTACAAAAGATCAATCAAAACCAAAACCCGGAAAATATGCACTCTTTTGTTTCTGCCTCTCTTTAGATTTTGAAAACGAGAATATTACTTTCCATAGTTTGCTGCTAGACTGATTACCTGAGTCCCAGTTATCGCTCATGAGACCGAGGCTAGCACTAAAAGGAGATCGCTCAAACTGGGACTCATAAACTTTAAGCGAAAAAACTGGCCTGCCACCCCAACTTTTTGGGTTACCAATCAGAGAGCAGCATTTCAAATAACGCATTCTGATTGGCTTATTCAGCCACATCGATCTTTCACGTGATATTTTTCGTTTATTTTCCTGAAAATGTGACCCCCCAGGATAACATCAGGTCTTAGGTCGGTAAAATGGAGGGAGAACTTCTTCACAGCTACGCACAACCAACAAAGTTAATTTTTTCCGAAATCTGGAATAAAATGGGAGACTTCCAGAACGGCTTTTGAAAACAGAAAGTTTGGGATGCTTTCTGCTGAAATTTGGCTGTGTGTTCAAGCAAGAAGTGAAGAAGAGTTTTCCGCGAAGACTTGAATTTGGATTTGCATTCATGAGAACGCAGCAAGGAAAGAAAAATTTGAAAGGACCAGCAAACAACGAAACAACTGCAACAGATAATATTTTAGAACTTGGTTCGGCAGCATTTGAAGTATCACAGAACAATTGCAGATAATTGTTTTTGGAAACTTTTAGAGAAAGGTGAAATTTTATTCAGCAATATAAATTCAAGTTTCATTTTGAAGTTGAAGCTGTTTGCTCAACTTTATAATTTTGAGAAAATGCGGACTTTGCTCATCAAAAAAGGGTAAGCAAATTAAATTTAACGAAGCTTTTTTTTCTGTAAATATCTCCATCCCTTTAATGTCGGTACTAGAACATGAAATAGGTACCTAGGTAAAGCAGAGAGAAGCAGAAAGCTGAATAAAATTTGAAAGGTTCGGTATTCGTGAGTTAACTTTTAACTGACTTGTTTTTAGACAAGATAGCATTGCCCTTCTTTACTTCATTTACAATAAAATATTTATCTTAAAACTGTTACATAGGTATACGTTGGAATTCGTGTTTTATGTGAAAATTACAATTTTAAACTTGGTTGTTATTTATTTGACTCCGAGGGTTCTGATGCTCGTTGCTGCAGTTACCAGGTGAACTGACTGATAAATATATAAATATAGCTGTTGCAAACTAACAGTAACTTTGTTAAATTGAAAACTGGTGGACTTATTTCAGCAAAAGCAGGATAAAATTACAGGTAACAAAAATTCAGAGAGGCTTTTTGTAACCTTCGCCTTTATTTCACCGAAGCTATTTCGAGATTTTTCTTTTTGACTTGGCCGAGTCAAAAAGTGAGATGAGAGAGATTTTTGTCGGGGGGTCGCCACATTTTCACTGCACAAAATAATGGAATCGAGGCAGGAAATTTCAGGCCAGTTTTCTCAGTGAAAGTTTATGAGTCGTAGTTTGAGCGTCCATCAATTCAATTCAATAGCGAAACTACGACTCAGGTAATCAGTCTAGTTTGCTGCATGTTATCAAATATCAGCGGCATTCCAAGCAAGAAACATAAACATGGTGGTTAGATTCTAGAGTTGTTGTGGAAAATGTATTTTCCAGTAGGCTGCATAAAATGCCACAATGCTAGAGACAGCATTAATGAACCTTTGCTATATTTAAAACTTAATAGAGCAAAGACTTTGTTTGTTGTCCTGTCTAAAAGTTGTGTCTATTTGTGGAAAACAAAGGTGAGATTTAGTTAGATCTAAGATGAACATTTCTTTGGGAGGAGTGTCTGTGGTAAAGTGAGGAAGTACAATAGGAGTAGACACTAGTAAGGTATATTACAATTGATATTGCCCTGTTCACTTATCTGATACAAATCTAAATTTTTTTCCAGCCAAGATTGCTGCTGACTTTATGGAAACGAGATGAGGAAAGCATAAATCAATTTGGAGAGAACAGTTCAGCTATCTTGAAACCTGACTCAACAGAATTATTTGTTTTGGTATGAAATGCTTTGTTACCTACCATATTCCAACCAGACTGGATTACAAGTTTTAGCCTACGTGTAGTTGCGACAATATTGGAAAAACAATAGGTTAATTAACATAACAATAGGTCAAAAAATAGGAGAGTTGCCAGCGTAGTTGCGAGTGCGAGCATGTTTTCCAACCAGGTATTCCAAAAGAAACTTTACCCCCTCTAGTACAGACCTTCCTTGAATGCCAGTCTACAATGTGTGCACTCAGTCAATCCAGTCTGCCAAGTATAACAGTTCTTGACAAGATCTTTTGCATGCAGAAGCACATTTCCATTGTTCTCTTCTATTGTTCTGTTGTTCATCTCACACATGAATGCACCTCATTCCACAGACTGTCTGTCAATGAGATTTCAGGGGCACCATACAATTGGCCAGAAATTGCAGTTGCAGGTGACAATACAATAAAACAATATGGTGGGTTGATGCACCAAATGATTTCAACAAAAATATTTTGGATGATGGGTGCATTGCTCATTAACTTAACAAACTGGTTTACCCAATGGCTTGAAGGAGGACCCCCTCATTCAAGCAAAAGTGGGGGTGTGATGCCCCTATTTGACATGCCCCTTTTAGTTGACTTTGTATTGGATGATACAATCATTTGAGACTTTTAAGGTGTGTGAGCTTTGCATACCATGCACAGAAAGTAATAATGACACAAGCTCTGCTCTGTGTAAAACTAATGCATTATGTTCTGCTTATAGACAAATCGAAATAACATCTTCTTGTTTGATGTTTTGAATCAAAATGGTGAACATATATATCACTTGGAAAATGCAAGATATGTAGAACAATTACAACCTAATGGAATTGAAGAATACAATTTGATGCTGCGATGCAGGATAGAACTAGATGCTACCATAACTAGGTATTTTATTTCTTATGATATTCTTGATTTATAATGATTGTTGTTCTGCTATTTGAAATTATTTTACTTTACAGCTGTCTTAATTTTAGCTATGCATCAAGATCAGAAGAATTAATAGTTGCAACAGAGGATGGTTGGTTGCATAGGATCAAATGGAGTGGCATCATTGATAATGATCTTGCACTAAATGTTTGCCAGTTGAGATTTTCTGTTGACTTAGAAACGACAACAGGTAGAAGTCCTTTAAGTAATTTCTTTATTTTTATTTCCTACAAAAGTAAGCAGAGTGATAAAGATGAGCCTCCAGCTAAACAAGATTACTAAATAAAAGGCAGGGGTTGACTTTCTTGTTTTGCTAATAAACCACCAAGTTCTAAGGATATGCCTAAAAGGTTAATGTGTATTTCTGTACCTAATGATAGATTCTTAATGATAATAAGGCATGAATGCATTGCCTACAAACAGTCCATTAGCCTTGCCTTTGATTCCAGGAAAGATCTGATTTATGGAAGAGTTTTTCTAGAGAACGGGAATTTCCCAACTATTTAGGAGACCTGAAACACAGTAACCAAAGAAAATTGGGACTTGCATCTTCTGTGGAATGACGATTGTCTTTCAATGCCACAAATTAAATACAAAAGCAATTTATCTGATCTTGATAGCCTTGTGTATGTTATTTTTTTCAGGTACAACCCTAGATGGTGACAATGTTTATTTAAAAGGAGTGGAATGCAGTCCATTGTTGGGTGGTTTTGCTGTTATATTATCAGATGGAAGGGCTGGATTCTTAATGTCATCTTCTGCATTAGCCAAACCAAGTGTAAGTTGGTTTACAGATTTTCTCCTTATTCTTTTCTATACTGCCGTATGTATTTGATTAAGCCCTCCGATGATTATTGAAATCAACCTAGTGGAAAATAGGGTGTCCATTGTTTGACCACTGGCTTAAACAGTAGTAAGGTTATGGAGTAAATGCAAAATTTTACACTGATGTGGTCTGTGCTGTATACACTAACAGCTACTGATCCCGAATAATTTCTTTAGGTTAAATAATGTTTTATTGATCTCGGTCATTGATTTCTGTAACTTCCTTTTGGACTGGCAAAAATAGCGCTTGCTGTGACTTAAATTAAGCCCTTTAATACGCCTCCAACTCTCTGATAATGCTCCTTCAGAAGTCTTCAAATCAGATAAGCCTAATTTGGCTTTGCAAAGATTTGTGGTAAATTAACTTTCTTTTGCCTGAAACCTAGAGGCTTTGTTTATAAGTATATATTTTCCGTTTGAACTATCAATCAACATCATCAATCCAATCCATGGGAATCTCTTCTTCCTTTTGCGTTTCCTTCAAGATTTCCAGGAAGAGCCCCAGCGTTTTCCGCAGTTTATTGAATTGAATGTGGTCGCCAACCATGGGGTCGCTACCCTTATCGTTCTTATACCATGAGATATGTGCTAAAAATCTTCTAAGACCCCTTTCCTGATATTAGAGGTTTTCGGCGGAAGACGCAAATAAGCGCTAATCAGAATCAATCTCAACAAGTATATTCGTAATCTCATTTGTTAAATGTTTAAACAAGCATTCCTCTCTTGAATCTGGAGAACGAGATTTCCATTTTTCGGGGATTTCCGTAAAAACAATACGATTCCTGGCAAGGGCTCGTGAAATTCCTAAGGATTGAATTAACCTCGGATTCTCTATTCGTTTTATTAATTTCGATATGATCTTTCAGGAAATCGTTGGTGTTTTTGCAAAAGATATTGTTGATGCAACTTGTGTTTCTATAAACCATAAATATCAAATGATCATCTTTGGTTGTAAAAAGTAAAATTTCCTTTCTATTTATTTCATTCAATTTATTCCTATTATCTCTGTCTACTTAATTTGCTTATTCTATATACGTGCTAAGTACATTGTTTAATTTCTAGTGGACAAGCCTATACTTATGTTTTTGATGAAATCTCTGCTGGACTAACATTGTCACATAAATTTGCATTACCCCTCAAAGATTACCCAGGTATGGTGAATCTCTTTCTTGATTGTCATATAAGGTCTGTTATTCGTATCTGGAAAAGTACCTTTTGGTGTTCTCAGAATTCAAGTAGTCTTAATAACCCTCCTTAACAACACACCTGCCAGGAGAGGGCGCAGATTGGAAACTGAGATTGTCTCGTGCACCTGTTTATCTGCCTTTAACCCTTTTAAGTCTCTCTCTCTCTCTCTCTCTCTCTCTCTCTCTCTCTCTCTCTCTCTCTCTCTCTCTCTCTCTCTCTCTCTCTCTCTCTCTCTCTCTCTCTCTCTCTCTCTCTCTCTCTGCAAGAATCCCTCTACGAAATGAATGTTCGTTATGTTAGGTATTCAAGAGGACAGATATTTAGTTCATTATACCGAGAAATTTGTTATATCAGGGGTTCGTTGTTATTTAAATCAATTCAATTCAATTCATTTTTATTCGTATAATAACAGTTTACAGTATTACAGTATTTAATACATAAAAATGTTTTCTACAGGACCCAAGAAAAGCATAGCTTATCTGGCCTGGGCCGCTTAAAATAACTAAATTTATCATCGTACACCAAATATAAATACTAGGTAATTTCCCCTTTCATTGCTAAATGCAGATCTTCTTGGGTGGCATTAAAAATTGCTTATTCAAGTTGTTTCGATTGTTAAAATATAAATTTGCTCTTAGATCAAGGAAGTAAAGCTGGCAATGTGACGTCACTTGTTTGGACCCCAGATGGTTGTGCAATGGCGATGACGTGGTCGAAAGGTGGCATTGCTGTTTGGAGTGTTTTTGGTGCTTTGTTGTTTTGCACTTTGAATACTGATTTTCGTAAGTTTTTTCTTATTTCATTTCTTCTTTTTACGCTTTTTAACACAATCCATGTAATTTTCTGTCTATTGCAACGCTGCCAAGAAAGTGCACGCGTGCAAAAATGACGTTAACGTCCATATCTGTTCAATTCGTGGGACTTAGAGGACTGGTTCTAGCAAATAATAACGTAGCTAGAGCACATTTGCTGTAGAAATAAAACACATTTAAAAATCCTATGTGAGAGCTTTAATTTCCGATTAACATTATGGCGACTCTTAGGTTTGCATTAACGTTAGGCGGCTTCGCAGCTTCTGTGCTACGTAGCTTTTTATCAGAGCCTTATTTCTTGTATTCACGACTAAAACAACAAATTGTGAGTCATATATTGTAACTGCTGCACCCTCTATAACTTTGGTTCAGAGAGAACAAAAAAAACAATACCAGTCTTGATTTTGCTGCTGTTTGTTTTCCATAATAATTTGCTTATAAACAAAAGTAATGTCGATCAATATATATAATACAATAAATTTAATTTAAATATCAATTTAAACATTCTAATTGTAATATGTAAGATAAAACTTATATTGCTAAGAGTTCTAGTTTATTTAGTAATGTGAAATTGTAATGTGCACGATATACCCAAATGTACTTCAAGTTTGAAATTATTCTATTTGTCAATATACTATATATACTATATATATTATGTACTAATATAATGTTATTAAGAGTACAAGAGATTATTTTAAACCAGGACAAGTACATGCAATGGGAAATGACTGATATTGCTCTTGCCAAACTTGGTGGCCTTCTTGTGTTATTCCTAAAAATCTTTGTATTTTCCATTGAACACTGAACTCTTCACAAGATGGCCATCCTTGTATCGATAAACATGTCGTACCTTGAAGATTACAAACTGCTTTTTGAATACTTGTTGGTATTCTATTTGCTTCAAAATCTACTACCCATTGAACTGGACAACTTGTTCCAACTTGTGGTTGTTGAGCTGAGTAGAGGTTTTCTTGAGATGATAGTAGAACTGAAAGAAAGCTGCTTGATTGACTCTTTTGGTCGCGTCTATCAGCTGTCATGTTCAACCTTTTCTCTTTCAAATATTCCGGTGGCGACAGATGTGATAAAAGTGCTGCAGGCACTGTATGGTTTAGTAGACTTCGTTGTTCCGCCATGTTTGATATGATTACTTTAGTACCATCATGACCACCTCTTTCGTTTACTCTTAGATTCACAGGAAAGCATAAACTTTCTTTCAAGCTTTTAATTGTAATGAGGACGAAAATCTAAAATCCAAGGAGAGATTGCAATAAGTTAAAATGCTCTTTTCATGGCCTCTAATTCTTGTCACAATTTCAAACTTAAACATGATAGTGTCCCTTATTAACTGAGCTATCGCTATACAAAGTAATTTCGACCAATCGTCTCCACTCTTGACTTTTGTGAATAATTTAAGTTTTTATTCGGTACCAGGAAATCTGCGTGCAGCCACTAATCCATATGCCTTTAGCATATTGCGCAATTCTCTTATTTTTCATTGTATTCTTATCAAGTTACATAAAATCATTCTCCTAGCTTTGATTTAGAAGAGTGATGATAAGATTTTCTGGAAGCTGAATCTAGCAACGATGTGAGGACGTGTAACACATTGAATACTTTCTACAAAATGCTTATACAGGGTTCTTTAACCTAAGGGTTTTCAGTAGCTACAAAAGACGAGTGTTGATTAAGATTTTATACAGAGTTCGTAGCTGTTAGTTGCCCTATGTATATTCAAGCAATATGCTGGTTGTCTAGAATTCAATCATGTACATTACATTCTTATCGTTGACCTCAAAGCGGCAGTTACATGATAACAGTTTTCCTAGAAACTTGCTTGCAACGGAGATTTGAATACGTTTTAGCAAATATTGCATCGTATAACACGCATAAATCTGAATGACAAGTTGTAAGTTGGCTGTTGCGAGTCTTGCGAGTATGTTTCTTGAAAAGCAGAACTGACTTCTATGCAGGCGAAGAAATGCAATGAGAATATTAAAACTGCTATGGTTTAACACGACGTTCTCGCAAAGCCATTGCAAGCAAATTGCGAAAAAAGAGTTTAAAATGCAACAGGGGCTTAAGGGTATAAATATTAAGGGTGCTTAGAAAAGAGTTCAAATTAAACTGATCAAGAATCGAGTAAGCAACTTAAAAGTCAAATGATTTGTTGCTTCAAACATTTTAAACACATTGTTTGATGAAACGAAGTTAAACCTTCCCTTTAAGTTGTTGAGTGCCTATCGATACTCTAGTTGAGATAAATGCATACGCATTAACGTACAGTCAAACAGCGCAACACGTTGTAGTAAATGAAAATGAATATCGTAACTGTGCTCACCATTAACTTTGCAAAGGTGCTCATCTTGACCCAATCGGTGTAGCTGCTCACTGTTGTTGTAGTTGTTCTCTCTTCGATTCTTCAAAGTTACAAATGGATGATTTCACGTGTTGCCATCTTTTATACTAACTGCAAACAATAGTAAAGGACTGGTTCTCAGCGGACCATTCAAGAGTTTCATAATCCTACGCAATTCACAAGCATCCGGTATGGACAACATATGATTCTGGGATCCTATGCTTCTGCGTAAAGGAAGTTTTCAAACACATGGAAAAAAACAATTTTGATTCATGTATATATTTACGTTGTTTGTAATTCTATATAGCTTTTCATCCATATTAGTTATGACGATAATTGTGGCTTCTTATTTTTATGTGCATTCATGCTATAGATTAGTGAACATTTAGGTTTAAACCATGCTCTAAATTACGCACGTTGAAGTTCAATAATCAAATTGACCAGTAATGGAAAATATATTTAACCTTTAATTCAATTGACCTTTTTTTATTTTTTAACTTCATTTTTTCCCATAATCTTACGCATTTATGAATCATCGTTTTTTTACTATTTTTCTGTCATCAGTTGGTCATCAAGCTTCAGCTGAATTGATTTCGGAACTTTTCTTGAAATTCCCGATTTGTCCACTAAATCTCCTTACATTGTCCATTAAATCTCTTTCAACCCCTGATCCTTGCATTTCATCGCCGACTGCTCTAATATCCTTCGGCACTTTCTTCAATATGATTGTTGCTTTTGCAAACTTCGCAATTCTTGCATGTTTAATTTGTAACACACCCTTCCCTTATAGATTAAAAAGTACTTATTTCTTTGCAATATTTGGCTTAGTCGCTACATTAATGCAAAAAATTATGTTTCTATTGTATTTTTCTATTTTATTTCATTTTTTCATCTTTTCAGTCCAGATGTTATCAATCAAGACACCTTTCATATCAAATCATCGGTATTTATGACATCTTAAATTTTCCCCTTTCCTATTTTCCCCTTGTTATAATCATTCATTTCATTATTATTATACTTCAATCTACACACATCTTTATAACTTATAAGGGATTTTGTGTTTTTGTTACTTCAGGGTTGGTGTGCAGAAGGCTATCAGTTGTTGATGATCCCTGATATTCATAACAAATCTCATCATTTGAAACAAGGTGATATACTCCAACTTGATTTCGTCAAATCCGCCTTAACTGTCAATCCTTGCATGGTAAGTGTTTTGATTTCGTAATTTCCAAACAAACATTTCCCTACTCTATGCCAACTCTATTACCTGGACTATTGTCTGGCTGACATGCTTCTCAAAAGCAATATTATCACTACAACTTGCCACCCACTTAGTAATAAGGCCCACTACATCTTATGAAATAATGTACAGTTATCTTTTAACAGCTTTTCTCAATTGCAACTTCTTATTTCACTGCAATATTCTGTTTCTCGACCTTCTATGCTTGCTTTACTAAAAGACCTGGACAAATAAAAAAGATAATTTTCAAATTCATCAATAATACAAATCAAATCAAATCTGAAATTTTAAAATTAATACAGTAATACTTTCAATATTTTATTTCCATTTTTTTTATCTCATTTAAGGTTAGGCATATTAAATTATGAAGATTAAAGATTAAAAAGTTTTAAAAGTTTTTTGCTTTGATCGTTAGAGGTGGCAGTGAGTTCTTTTTAGCAAGAGGAGGCAAATTCGCCAATCCTGAAAATGGCGAACGGGCAAAAAGTGGTGATTGTGCAAATAGACCACTTTGCTGTCGATTTAATGCTCCTCCGTCTGATTCTTTTGCTGCTTCGCATTCACTGCCATCACTTGTTTCTGATGATCTGTTTTTCTTTGATTTTTTGTTTTTCTTTGGTTTTTTCACTTTTTCTTTCTTTTCGTTTGTTTTTGGCTCCTCTAACAGATCATCAAATCCAAGGGAAGCTGCCATTTCCTTGTTCTTGTTTGCAAGGTTTTCATCTGAAATTAATGAAACATCGGTTGTGTGAAGTATCGATTATAGATCAGCTTTGCAATCATGCAGTCTACAGTCACTCTAGGGCTCTTATTCCATCAACTGTGGCATCATTCTGGTGGACAACTCTATCCTGGGGTTTGGCACTGAATAATGTGAGGCACATTGATGTACAGGTATAGACAAATAATAAATAAGACCCTTAGGGGTGGTTACAGTGGCAATGGGGGGGGGGGGGTTCCTCTTAAAAAATTCCTTAAAGAACATTGCCAAAATGTATGAAAATCTTAAGCTTTTTAAACAATGGGTCAGCCATCTTTCTAGCCCAAGCTTTGCACTTTCAAGATAAACATCGTAATAAAACTAAGTTGACTTCTTAAATCTAAATCTAAATTTATAAATGAAATCAGGTTATAATCTTAATATATCGTTAGTCTCAGTATTGTCTCTTCTTCCTTAATTGTTGAAGTTTGTTGCTTTAGGAAACGTTACCTACTTGCTTCTAACTAATCTTGCCATTTCGATCAGTTTTGCAATCATGATTTTACAAACAATTAAGAAAGGATGGAGCTGAGACTTTAAAATCTTTAGTATTAATTTGATAACAGCAGATCCTACACATAATCTTAACCTTGAAACATAAATAAATATGTCATTATTCTTGAACTTACCACTTTTCGTTTTCTTTGGTTTGCCAGTTTCCAGCAAACTTGCCAGAAAATTATCAACTTCATCGCTTGATAAATCATTGTCATCACTTGTTTCATACTTGAAATTCTTATCAATGGCAGCTTCCAATACTTTATCGAACTCTTCTTCTTTATTTGTTGATTTCTTTACAATTGGACTTTCAATTTTAGCAAATTCGAATGCTGTTTTCAAATTGCTTTCTTCTCTTTTCGCAGCAGACTCGCATTTGCTTTCACCTTTTTCTTCCTTCTTTTTATCCAAAATATCCCAGAAATCGTCATCATCATCATCAAAATTAACTGAATCATCGTCTTTCTTTTCATTTGTGGTGAATTTCAAATCGTTTTCTGTTTTGTTGTTTTCACTTTCAATCTGAATTTCTTCTATTTCTTCTTCAATGTCACTTTTTGATTCATGTTTTGATGATTCTTCTTCTATTTCTTCGAAATCTGATTCATATTTGTCTGCTGCTTCAACTTCGTCAGTGGTTTGTTGTGAGCTAAAATCGATCAGAGCAATAAGCTTGATAACTAAACTTAACCTGACAGATTATCATATTTAGAGCAAATGTTTTCCCTTGGTAGAGCCGTGTTTTAGGCTGTGTTTTAGGTTTAACTCTTTTAGTTTTTAGCACAAGGAAAGTGCTACAAGCCAATCAAAAGGATTGCTTGCTTAATTCATAGAAACAGCGTGTTGAAGGCCAATCCAAAACACGAATCTGCCAAAGGTGTAAGAATATTCATAAATTTTACCTTTGCTTGCTTGCTAATTTAGCCATTGCTTCTTCATATTTATCTTCCATTTCCTTCTTCTCTGCTTGTAATACTTTGATATCTTTGTAAGCAGATTGAAGATCTTTTTCAGTTTGTCTCAGCGTATAAATCTGTTCTTTCTTTTCTTCCAAATGTTTTGCGAGCATTTCTTTTTCTTCTTTATATTCTTCCTTATCATCATTTAGAACCTCAATTTGCTCTTCCATTTCGGTGATGATTCTTTTCAACTTTGTCGTTTCGTTTATGAGTTTGGTGTTTTCATCCTCAACTTCATCAGCTAATTTCTTGCTTAAAACAGCATCTGAACGTTTCTCTTCAACCAGTTTTGTCAACTCGTTCACATTTTCATTTTGTTTCTTGAGAAATTCATTCTCTCTTTCATATTCATCTATTAATTGTTCATTTTCTTTTATTTCTAATTCATATGCAATCACCTTTGCTCTTGATTCTTCTAATTTCTCTGTCATGGCTTTCAACTTCTGACTCATTTTCTCCATTTCTTTGCAGTTTTGTTCACCTGCATTCTTGATCATATTTTCTTCTGATTTCTTGGTACTAGCTTCAACTTTAAGCTCTTCATTCTTTCTTACTAATTCTTTATTCATCTCTTCTTGCTTATCAAGCTTCTTCTTCAATTCATAATTGTGACTTTGAATCTTCTTCTCTCTTTCTTTCATTTTATCCAGATTCTTCTGTAATTCTTCCATCTCTCCTGTTTTTCCATTGCTTTTCAAATCATTCTTACTTTCATTTAGAAGACGAGCATTTTCTTTTTGCAGGTCTTCTTCCTTCTTCTGCAATGATTTTATTTCATCTTGAAGCTTGTTGATCTTCTTCAGTTGCTCATCTTTAATTGCTGCTATTTCTTCTTTGCTTTTTATTTCTTTATTCTTCTCATTCAGCATACGTGCATTCTCTTTCTGCATCCTTTCTTCCTTCTCTTGCAGCAATTTCATTTCCTCTTGAAGCTCTTTCAGTTTCTTCTCCAACATTTCTTTGGCATTGTTTGCTTCTTTTTCAATCACTTTGCTCCTTTGTTCTTCTCTCTCAAGATCTTCCTTCAATCTATCACGATTTTTCTGCATGTCTTGAAGCTCTCCATTTCTAGCATCCAGATCTTTCTTTATCTTATTGAATTCTTCCTGCAGTGAACTGAAATCTTTTCTTTGAATTTGAAGATCATTTTCGGCCATTTCTTTGTCAGCTTGCAGTTTTTGAAGCTCAAATTTGCCTTTTTTCAGCAATTCTTCCTTTTCCTCTTTATCATTGATTTTCTTCTCCAAGCCTTTGAGCTTATTTTCATAATCTGCTTGGCTTACTCGAAAATCTTCATAAACTTTTTTCAGTTCTGCTGAAAGCTTTTCATTTTCTTTTTGCAAAGCTTCAATTTCGTGCTGATCCTTTTGTGTTTCTTGAATGAGTGATGCTTTTGTTTGAAGGTCTTTCTCCAGACTTTCACTCTTCCAAACAAGAATTTCATTCTCATTCTTCACTTCTTCAATCTGAACCTTCAATGATCTTAATTCTTCTTTTTGCTGTAGTGTTTCTTTGTCGTCATGCTGTGTTTGTCTCAAATCTTTCAACTTCTTTTTCAGATTATCTTTCGACAATCTTTCTTTTGCCAATGCATTTTCTTTCTTTGAACATTCTTTTCTGAGAGCATTTGCTTTTCCTTCTTCTTTCTTCAGCTCGTTTCTTGATTCAGCTAATGCTATTTCAAGTTGGTTGAGCTGATTCTCCATTGCCAGATTCCTATGACCTTGCTCTTCTATTTTCTTAAGAAGTTCATGCTTCTCCTTCAAAACTTCAGCAATTCTTTTCATGAGCTCTTTATTATTCTTCTCTATCATCTCCTTGCTTGCTTTGCAGACCTTTAGATCTGCCATCATTTTACTATTTTCTTTCATAAGCTCATTGATTCTCTCTCCATGCTTGACCTTTTCATCGAATTCTTGAGATATCTTCCTCATCAATTCATCTTTTTCTTTATTGAGAACATCACATTTCTCTTTCAGCGTCTGTCGTTCTTCTGACAGCCGACTCTTACTTTCCTTTAATTGCTCAACTTCTTTTGTTTTCATTTTCAATTCCTCGATCTTTTCTTTCATCTCTTCATTAATCTTTTCATCATTCTTATTCATCCCCCGTCTCTTCAGTTTTCTAATCTCCATGTTCTTTTCCATCAAACTTTCTGTCAGACTTTCATTTTCATTTTCAAGTGTTTTTACTTGCACTTTTGCTGCGATGTAATCAACTTTCAATGATTGTTTTTCAACCAACAATCTTTCAACATCTTCCCTTCTCTCTTTCTCATGTTTAGCTGCTTCTCCTCTTGCAACAACGAGCTCATTTAATGCTCCTTGAAAGTCCTCATTTGTTTGATGGTATAACCTTTCCAATCTTTCATTCTTCTTTCCTTGAATCTCCAATTCATCATCCTCAATTTTCTGCCCCTCTTTTCTTTCTTCCTCCCTTTCTAACAAACTTGCAATCTTTTCTTGACTTTTTCTTAGTTTCTTCTTTATAAATCCATGAACACTCTTCAAGTCATCTAATTCTTTCTTCAATGCATTTTGTTCTTTTCTTGCGTCTTCTTTCAATTTCTTTTCAACACTCATTTCTTTCTGCAGACGTTTCAGTTCCTTTTCTTTTTGTCTGATTGTTCTACAATCCTTCTCATTCTCTTCATTAGCCTGAAAAATCAAAGCAAAATCAATTTATGTTTTGTTCACATCATCATAAACATGAAAGAATATCAAAATATTAATATATAAATCTTCTTACATTTCTTTCTCTTGCAAGTTCTTCTTTGAGTCTGTAAATTTGTTGTTTCATTGATTTTCTTTGCTTTTCAAATTCTTCTTCAATCTTTTCTTGATTTTGCTTTTCATTCTCAATTGTCTCTGCAAATAAAATTTGTCAAATTTTGAATATATGTTTCACTAACAATTATTTAGTTTCATTCAGTTTCAAAATGTGGAAATTGAATTGGTTAAGTTCTAATAGTTGATAGTTTTATCGTGACCTTTTATGAATAAATATCCGTGGTTCATTTTTTAGAAATATGTTGGTGTTTATTAGAAGATGTTTAATGTTTTTATAAACTGCAGCAAAAACTAAATCAATAGGATCCTAAATTTAGTTGATTATGAAGTTAATAAATAGATACCTTCATTGATGTATACATTAAAGAGTTACTAAGTTAACAGTTAATAAGCTAGTATTTTAAACTACAATTTATCCAGTTTCCACCGTCTCTTTCATTTAAAGTTATATATTTGTTTAATCCGTATTTATTTAAGTTAGTGATTCATTATTTTATTGGTTCTTTAAATTTGTTGATTTATAACCGTCATTATGAATAACTAGTTGTACATTACTTCAATGATTAATTGTATAAAATATAAATAAGATCATAAATTAAAGAAGTATTAAATTAATAAATTACCGTTTGCTTCTTCATTGGATCTCTTCTCCACAGCTAAATCTCTTTGCAATTTAGATATCATTTCTCTCATTTGTGATTTATCTTCTTGTGCAATCCTCAACCTTTGTTCAGCTGTGAACAGTTTCACTGATTCAACATCAACTTGTTTCAAGTCAGCAACTTTGTTGGCTTCTTCCAGCGTCGATGCATTGGAGCTCGAATTGCTTGACTTCAGCCAGTTCTCGCAATTAGATCTGTGGGTTTTGAACTCGAGATCTTGAAACTGGTTTCCAACTTCTCTCTCCACTCTCTCTGTCAACTCCTTCCACTTCAGTCTCTCTGGTGTTTCTTTCAGACATGGAATACGGCTTTTGCTTGACCTCAGTCCTGAAAGATATAAATAAAATTTAGTTTTTTCAATAATCAGAATGATTATTATCAAAGATTATTGTGAATCTAAAAGTCAATTGAAAATCATTATCCTACCGTAATCAGTCTTTGTACTCAAACCAGAGGACCCAGACGTTTGCATACTATGATAAACATTCATATGAAAACGCCAATCTTCAATAGAGTTAAAAACTCTTCGATGTTTGCAATAATAGCAACGATAGATGTCCAAGAACAAGCTACCCTCAGCCATGATTAAGTCACGATTAGTAACTCACGTAGATTCACTCGAATATGAATGAAAAGTGTAATGATACACTCGACGTTCGTAATCACAAAGATCAGAACATGAAGTTGATTTCGTTAAACGCCGCTTTTTAAATCTAACGTCGCGTTTTTTGATTGTGACGTCACTTTATTTGGCGTTGAGCATAAAATCCGTTTGTGACGTCGGCTGATTAATGATCAAATTTGTTGATTTTAATTCACTAATACTTGATTTTAGATTTACCAATTCTAGATAACCCGGCGATTTGTATCGTACACCTCGCATTGCCAGACCGATCATTCCGAATACTCATCTTAACAGTCAGTTTCCCTATCTATTTTTCTGAACATTTAGCTCCATCTATTTTCTGCATAATGTTCCTGTGCATATTGAATCTGTTATCGGTATGCAAAGATGCAGAAGCCCATCGACCCTCTTTCGGTCTCTAATAATTACTCAAGTGCAATTCAGATATGCTAAGAGGACATACATTTTTATTTATTTCGAATACATTCAGGTCTAAACTGTTACGACTTGTAATTCTAAATGCTGTTATTGAGTAATTGAGACGCAATGATGAAATTGTTAGTTTCACTTATGTTGTACTTGCTAAGTAATAAAAGGTTTCTGATCTTTATTCTTGAGCAAAAACGCACATTCAATATCAAAACCACAAACTCAATTACAAAGTCTCTTTTCTGTGTTAATATATATTGTATATTTTTTTTTTATTTTTAGCCCAACAGACAACATCTGTTTTTGCAAGGAGAAAGTTCAGTATATATCAACACATGTGACATGATTTTTCCAAATTCAAATGAAAAGGATTCTTCATCATCATCGCATTCTCTATTCACCAATCGCCATTGGCAAACAATACAAGTTCCTGCAACGTATATTAATACTAATTGGCCCATCAGGGTGAGTTTTCTCTATTTATATGTTTTTCTCTATCTATCTATTTATTGGCCCATCAGGGTGAGTTTTTCTCTATTTATATGTTTTTCTCTATCTATCTATTTATTGGCCCATCAGGGTGAGTTTTTCTCTACGTATGTTTGTGTATACGTTTGTGGCTATGTTGTATGACTTAAAACATCTGAGCTACTCATAGAATATCAGAACAAAAGGAGTGTTTAGAATAAGCAAAATTTGTTCGGAGTTTTTGAAATAAGAATGTTTCTGCAATGGTCACTGGTGAAAAGAATTTGGGAATAGATTTGAAAATGAATATTTAAGAATGGATTAGAATAATTATTGTTAAAAATGCAGCGTTGTTTCTCTGGTTGGTTCGATTTTTCGATGCTGTTCTTTGTTACGTCACATCATTCTGACGTCTAATTAGAATAACGGAATTCGAGAGAGAAGATAGGCATGTTAGCGCCAAACCCGGACCCGTAACCATGCAAACGGTCGTTTGTCTTTAGAGCTTTAGATTCTCCTTAATTACGATGGAAATTATTGAGAAAATTTGTGTATAATAAAGAACTATGGATAAATATTCATCTGGTGTCTACAAAACTAAATTTCCTAGATTCAACGAAAACAATATTGTGCCCTTCGTTGTAATTTGGCACCGATCTTTGAAGGACACCTATGTTATTTTGTATTATCTTCTACCTCTTACTTGTGTCTACTTGAGCTTTTCTTATAAACTCATAGCGCCATCATAGTGCCATCAAATGCTTTACGATCCTGTCGAAATGATTTTACCTCAACCCTTCAGCGATCAGACAAGTTTCTTATGTCAGCAGAGTGACAAGTGACTGTTCTTCCAAGCTTCTTCCAGTAGGCAAGGCTTCTGATGTCGCTAGCATTGACCGCGAAAGCCTGCCTTTCTTCTCTCTGTTTGTGGGAGTAAGGAGGAACTGTTTGAACTCTGCATAAATGTCTTCACTTGACTATCCTTTGCACACCTTTCTGTGAAACGTCAAGCTCTATCATTATTCCATCTTAAGGTTGATGTTTGATTATTACTACAATCAACATGGCCTTTTTCATTACAGTATTCTGCGGTTGATTGGAGTGGACGTAGAATTGCAGTCGCTGCCAAATATGGATATGCTCATTATTCGTTAAATAACAGAAAATGGAAATTATTCGGAAATGAAACGCAGGTACATCATCATAATCATCATAATAACAATTGTGTTGAACATAAAAATGATTGAATTCCAGTATAATTCATTCTAATTATTTTTTGAAATAGGAAAAGAGTGTTACTTGCAGAGGAGGACTGTGCTTTTGGGATGATTATCTCGTGGTCGCTTGTTATAATATAGATGCAGAAACTGATGAGGTTTTTACGAATGTTTATTCTCTCAATATAATACTATCTTTTTCTTCTTGTGCGGCTATGATCCAGCCCAAAACCCCGTGGCAAAAGCTTCTCAAATCAGCGCTGTCCCAAGTGGCCACTTGAAGCTGTATGATGGTAATCACTGTAGTCTTGTTAAGCTCAGTCAGCCATCTGCTTTTGGGTTTCCCTGTACAGCAACTGCCTTTGACCATTCCGAGTATGATGGTCTTCTCCAGGTCATCTGCTAGGCAGAAACATGCAGTCTAGTGAAGTAGGTTTATTATATTATACTTTCATACAATAATTATTATTATTCAAGCAAATTTATGAACTTTTATTTGTCTTGATTTCTTTGCAGATAAGATTTCATCATGTAAATTCAAATATCGATGTGCACATTGCTCAGACGATCAAATTGGCATCTCCTGTTTTTCTCATCAACACATTTCATGACATTTTGTTAATTTATTTTGCTGATTGTCAAGTTTCATTTTATCAATTACATCTGGAGGAGAGTGTTACACGTGAGTCTTACTTGAAGACATGCTAATGCATTTTGTTTTTATTGTGATAATGACTATTGAATCTACAATCATGGAAAAAAAATTGAGGCAATGCTGAAAATGTACGTTCAGATAACTAATCGTGTCACTTAGCCCCCTCTCCAAATTCAGTGTTAGATATTTTCTTTCATTCGTGTCAGAAGTAGCCTTTTCCATCATGCAGGGGGGACGTCTATATGGAAGGAAATCCATGAAAAGTTTATCAACATTGAATGGGGGGCAGAGACATACACCTTGATCAATATGACTGTTTGTCTATGATTGTAGGTCTATCTAAAATACCATTGATTATATGATTACGATTGCTATGATTCTGATCATGATTAATGATATGGTAATGATTTTCTTGTCATCTTTTAGCTGCATCTGTGATGCCAATGAAGCTGTCCCAAATCTCTCTCATCGATTATTTACAACATCCTTTGACTGTGACGTCAGTAAGTTTGACAAAACTCAAGAATGAACAATGTAGGTTTTACTTCATTTCCTGTTTCTTATTTCATACTTTTTTCATCATCTTCTATCGTTTTCATTTTCATATACTTATTTGCAAAGAGGAATGAGGAATCGATTATTTGAGGAATGTCAGTATTTCAATATCAGTATTTGTATTTTTCTAGCAACATTACATTCAAGTGTGGAAGGATATGAAGCCAATTCTTTGATTGTGAATGTCGCTGGTAGAATTTTGATGTTGCAAAAAGACAGACCTGCTGCTGAAAGACAAGGCAAAAAGGTAAAACTTACGACCGTTAACTTCTAACGTTATTTATTATCTAATTTCAGGCTTACATTAAAGGTCTTCTCTTTGTACTTTATTAGGTTAATTTTCTGCCTCCAATCGTCTTGGCATCATGCGTTGAAAATGTTTGGTATATGATTGATATTGGTTCAAAGAAAAGACATTTGTCTGAATCACTCTGGCTTGCATGTGGAGCACAGGGCATGAAGGTATCCTTAGTTTCTTCCCTTGTATGTAGTTTATCTTTAATGTTTAAACTTGTACTTTGTTAACACTTTATCTTCTTCTTCTTTCTCTTCTTCTTTCTCTTCTTCTTCTTTTTTTTCTTCTTCTCTCTTCTTCTTCTTCTTCTTCTTCTTCTTCTTTGTCTTCTGTTCTTTCTTCTTCTTCTTAGTCTTTCTCTTCTTCTTCTTCTTCTTCTTCTTCTTCTTCTTCTTCTCCTTCTTCGTCTTCCTCTTCTACTTTTCTTCTTCTACCTCTTCTTCTTCTTCTTCTTCTTCTTCTTCTTCTTCTTCTTCTTCCTCTACTTCTTCTTCTTTCTTCTTCTTCTTCTTCTTCTTTCTTCTTCTTCTTCTTCTTCTATCTCTTATCTTCTTCGTTCTTCTTCTTCTCTTCTATCTTCGTTTCTTCTTTCTTCTTTCTTCTTCTTCTTTTCTTCTCTATTGTATGTTTTGAAGTATCAACGCGTTCTGAATTTAGAGACAAGTATATCCTTAATTTTCCTTCTAGGCGTGGTTACCTTTATTTCCAATAAAAGAAGGTGGACGACCACTTGGATTTCTTTCAAAAGAATTATGTTGCATTTTGATCTGAACGTCTATCCTCTAGGTGAGTCCACCAAATATATGATGGTCCATTCTCTCTAATAAATATTATTCTCAATTCTTTAATGGTGTATAATTGATTGCTTTCATGTATACATAATTTCATTTCATTTTATTCCAGCGGTCTTGTTTGAGGATGCTGTCATTCTTGGAATTGGCTCAGACTATCTTCCAAATTGTGTTTCTCCAAGTTCATCAAAGAATTCTCAAATATTCTCCTTCTTCAATCTTGAAAGAACGGTTAGATTTTCAAAAATACTCATTTTAATACTAGTCAGAACTGTTTTGTCCGGCATTAATTTAATTAAATTAATAAATTTTGTCCTTGCAAGAACACCAAATTATGTGTTGTTTTATATCGTTGCTTCTTTTTTTGCAGACTCAAGTCTATCTTCCACATATCCTTAGACAACTGTTACGAAGAAAGTGAGTGGTCTTCAGAAAACTTCCCTTCTTATTTAGAGACTTCATATTATCTGTAACTTTAATACAGTATCATCTCTTTACATTGTTACTTTTTCACTTTGAAATTTATGTTATCTTTCAGTTTGGGAGTGCATGCTTTAGAAATTGCTCGCACGTGTACAAATCTGCCATACTTCACACATGTTCTTGAACTAATGCTTCATGAAGTACTTGAAAAGAGGCAACAGCATCAGTACCTATACCAGGTAGAGGCTCGTTGTTCAGATTCTAACGTTGTCAAAGTTGTTGTTCTGATATTTCGT
The DNA here is from genome assembly GCA_014526335.1 of Chrysaora quinquecirrha. Taxonomy (NCBI): domain Eukaryota; kingdom Metazoa; phylum Cnidaria; class Scyphozoa; order Semaeostomeae; family Pelagiidae; genus Chrysaora; species Chrysaora quinquecirrha. The sequence goes on along the minus strand of JACTAT010000039.1, from coordinate 3,680,689 downwards.
ATCATAATTTATTAATTTGTTTGTTTGTATCTAGATCCATTGCTACCAAGAATTGTCGCATTCATTCAAGAATTTCCGCAATATTTGGAAACTGTTTGCCATTGCGCAAGAAAAACAGAAGTAGCATTGTGGCGTCATCTCTTCTCTGTTGTTGGCAATCCAATTGATCTTTTCAAGGTAACTGGTCTCCTAAATTTCTTTCTTATGTCATCATAATACCATCTGCTATTGCAGCATTTGTTTATCAGAATAAACAAACTATTTGTTCAAATTTTTCACAGGAATGCTGTGATTCATTGAAGCTGGAAACTGCTGCATCATATTTAATTATTTTACAAAATTTAGAGCATCATTCTGTCAGCCGCCAAGTAATTACATTCTATTTATTCCATTTTGTTTACTTTTGTTTTAATTTATTCCTATCAGGTTAATTTCTATGAAATAGTTGAATGGTATTTGTTTCTGTTTTAGTATGCAACTTTGTTACTGGAGGCAGCTCTCGATAACGATAAATGGGAGGTAACGCCATCTTATTTAATTTGCATTACTTTACTTTAATCCTTTCTTTAATTGTTCATTGCTTCTACTATTTCAACTTCAACTGTCTTTTGTTCATATATTTATAGCGATGTTTTAAATACTATCTTAATTTTTCAGCTTTCAAGAGATCTTGTCAGATTTTTAACTGCAATCGGTACGTCAGTTTAGAATTTTCAAATTTTAATTTCAAAATCCATTTTCATTTTGTAAATTTTCATCTGCACTTAAAGGTGATATCTTCATTCTATTTATTTCTTTTTCTAGGAAAAGGAGACCTCGAATCTCCACCTCGAACCCCCCAACATAAATCATTTCACCCCCAATTCCACCAAATGAAGAAAATGATGAAGATGTTACTCCTGTCATGGTACCAATCCAAAAGCCACCATCTCGAACAAACAGTGTTTCTTCAGCTCAGTTTGCGAAAGTTACTGCTGCTGGGTAAATATTTTTATACCTGTTATTTGATGCATTCTTTAGAATATTTTGTAGTTAACATGTCTTTGAAGTAGCAGCTGAAATTTTTTGTAAATTTTAGGAGTTCCTCTCCAAAGGAAAAATTGAAAAGACCATCAAACCTGAAATTAAATCGCTCTGTTTCATTAAGCACTGAACATTCTTCTCCTTCAAGGTAGCCTTCGTTCGTTTCAAAGTCTTAAAACAACTTTTTTTGCTAATTTCGTTTCATTATCAAAGCTTTCCTTTCCATTGAACCTTCATTTTGTTATTTGTAGGCCCATCACTGTCGAGTCTTGTGAACAAGTGAGTTTGTTTCACGTTTTGGTCAACATCATACACATTTCGTATCTGAATATTTAAAACTTACAGTCGATTTAAAATGTCATCATTGTTTTTCCTTATTTTTGTAGTTCTTTACTGATTTGATATTGGCTCGTCATGCACGAAAACTGCTGACGTCATTTCGACTAAGAGATTTGGGTCGATTTGCTGCGCATCTGAACTTTGATCTGACAGCATGGTTCACAAAAGAAAGGTTCAGATTTCTCATTCTCTTTTTTACTTTGACTTTGACTATCATTCGCACTTCACACCTTCCATATATGAAGCTTTTTTTATTCTTTGCACTATACAGATTTTTTGCTCCGCCCCCCCTTTCATTCGTTTTAAAATCGTAATAGAGGTAAATCATATTCCAGATTCAGAGCTGCAAGAATAGATGATTTCTGTGAAGCGCTCATCGTTCTCCATAGACAATTTGATTGGTCATTCCCGATGACTTCGAATGGATCCCGGATGTCAACAGTCTCGAGGGATTCTAGCAAAATATGTAAGATTTCTTTTTCTTTTCTCAATTCATTACAACATGTTTTGTAACCCCATTTTCGACTTTAGCATCTTCCTGCTTGCTACAGAGTGATTGCCCAAAGCTTGAGAATAATTTGCTAAGGAGATTATACACCGACATATGAAACGACATTACTTCCTACAAAGGTCATTTTCAGCCCCAGTGACTGCCTAGTTTTTAGCGCTCAGCCTTCAGATTTGAGCTGATTTGCTTATTAAAAAAACATGTATTTGCTCTTCCATAACGCGGCGTGTCCTTTGATTCTGTGCCTCGATGTTGCTACCCACTCGTGATTCATTAGCCTAATAAAGCAATCAGTTGGGTACTCTCTGCATATTTTCTAACGTCTTTTTCTTCATAATTTCTTGATAGCAAGAAGAAGCTCTGATCCATTTCAAAAGAGTCAAGACTCGACTGTTGCAGACAGCATTAACGATGATGATAATAACATTGCTGACGAGATTAAAGCAAGATTAGCTTCTATCAAAGGTATCATCATAATCATGATCATTTAGATTAATCAATCGCAATTTCATTGATTGCGTAGCCAGTTCACGTTGCTTAATATATTCTCGAATTAACTATGCAAGAACAGATTTACAGATGGGCTGCATGATCAGAGGCCTAAAGACAATTATGCTGAGCTAATGAAGCTACCAAGAAGCTGTCCAAATTCAGTATCCAAAGGCTCTGCTTACATTTAACTTTTTTCCGACTGCTTTTTTTCAGCTCTTTCAAAGCCTTTGCTAGTGCCATACATATTTAGGTATATTTTGTTCCAAAAAAACCAAAGAAAAGAGCCAGATACGATAGATGTGTCCATAATTCTCAACAGCCTTGGGCTGTATCATTAGAAGAGTTTGTTGCCAAAAACAATGATCTCACTAGCTCAATTACTACAGTATAATCAGCTCACTGATGACAGCAGCTTTCTATATACTGCATGTGGTGTATAAGATATGATATAAGAAACTAACATATTTTGTGCTTTTCAGTTGACGATGATTCATCAATAAACACAAGAGATTATTCAGAAACAAGTTCAGTGACTCAATCAGTTGATTATGAAATTGAAAGTGTGGATGTTTGTTCTTGGGTTACAGAACCTCCTAACATAATCGATGTTGAACAAAGAATTCCTCTTGGTTCCAAACTATGTGAAAGGCAGTTGAGGTAAGAGTAAATGCTCTTTTCAAATTTGTATTGTTTTCAGTACAGCCAGGGCCATGTCCCTAGGCTGTCGAGGATAATACCTATTTCGATATGCTTGCAAAAATATTTGTGTTCGTTAGCAACCTTTTCAACGTTTAAAGGTTCGCCTTAATCTCAGAGTTTTTTCTCAAAAGTAATAAGACATGACCCTAATTATATTCTGTTAAAACACAACACAAACCAACTAATACAATTGAATCCATAAACAGCGAACTCCCAAGAGAACTACAGGGATAATGTCAGGAGCTCGCTAGCCGAGAGAATCTTTAAAGATATTATTATTAAAGGGGCCAGACATTTAGTTCCTGATATACAGTAAGGAAGTTTCTTATGTCCGGCGTTGCTATTTGCACACTGAATTCTGTATAGATGTGGTTTCATCTTTTAAGAGTTTTTGCCGTCTCTAGGGTTAATCAGAGCCAAGTCAAGCTGCCACCCAGCCAGGCGCAGAATTGTAATAGCCACATCCAGTCAAGTCGACTTAATTGACATATTCATGCTAGGCACTACCCCCTTGCTTCATGCAGCCAGTGATGGGCCTGCTTTTGTATACATTGGATGTCCAGTGTGTTGTTGATAAAGGATTGCACGGAATTACGTAGTAACGAACTGAAGATGTGGTAATCTACGTTTTAAATAAACAGCAGTCTGAAATGCATCTCAGTATGTAATGCATCCTTCTCGTAAATAAATGCATCCAACTGTCTTCTAATTGTTCTTTTTCTAGGCATTTGCTGGATGTATTTGTGGAATCACGTTGTCTTGATTGGTGCATTTTGATTTCAATGATGCTCGATGATCTATCAGGATTGATGCAATTGATCGATAAAATGGTTCTTTTTAAAGATTTAACAAATTCAAGTGTTGATGATCTAATTGAACAGATGAACGCCTTGGAGGTCTGGTCAGAACAAAACTGGTATGTCATTAATATCTCATTTTTTGCCCAGTCCTCTGAAACAAATAAGACAACTTGACAGCTCTGTCTTCCTTCTCTTTTAAAGCTTCAGGTTCCTGGAATACGTTTTCCTGGAATAGGTTTCCTTCCTTCTTGCGCTGCTTCTTTGAATCATGTGACTTGTCAAATTAAAAAGAAAACCATGAAAGAACTACTGTAAATCTTGCTTCAATACGCTTACCTTTCTTCCACCACCATCATCATCATCATCATCATCATCATCATCGTCATCATCATCAGCAACATCATCATCATCTTCAACTTATTTGAGGTAGGCAAGCAAGCATATAAGAATAGCTTGGTAAACAGCTATTGAAGGCTGTTCTTTCCTCCTATAGGCTCTTTATTGTCTTCCCAGAATCACGCACAAAGAGAAGTTGACATATCCAAAGTATTTTTGGGGACGACGTATTGATACGATACGACCAGCTCACGGCTTTATTCTGCAATCTTTTGCTTTTTACATCTATACTCTCTCTACCAACTGAGCTACCTTGTCAAACGCTTACCGTGAGTCTTTCAAAGAAACCTTTTTGGATTACCTTTTTGCAATCAGTGGTCGTTTTTCAGTTTCAATAAAACCGATTGACGAACCGACTGTGGGATTGTTCTTGTCTCTATTATGATGATTCCTTTCCTTTTTAAAGACCGTTTATCTCTCTTTCAAGCGCTGGGTACCAGTTCTTAGTTAGCACTGTCAAAAGTGCTTGTGAAGATCTTTATTCATCGGCTGTAGCAGATGAACCAAATACAGAACAAAAGTCTTTATTATTAGAAGAAAAAACTTCGATAAATGAAGATGAAAACTCAGCAAAAACTGCGAAACTTAAGCATGAATCAAATTCTTTTGATGCAAAATCAAATGAGGAACAAATTATAAATGAACCTGAATCTTCAGAATGTATTATATCTTAATATTACATGAAAACAATTATTGACAATTGAATATAGATTATATTAATGCAGTTTTAGATAAATCATTATCATACAGATCAAAATCTTTAAAATCATTCTTGCAACATGAGAAATTAACTAGGTTCAACCTTGCTGAAATGAAAAAGAAATGAAACAAAGTATAGTTTATGTTACTGTTCTTTACAAATTAATGAGCAAGCACAAATCAAACTTGATTTCACTTCTGATAATATTTTGCTTTTTAATTCAGAATGAGTCGTTCAAAGATTCGTTTAGTTTACCAGATCAGCTAAAGTAGCCAATTCTCTGGATACCCAACTTGGCCAATGTTCAATTGAGATTCCGTGATCTCTAACTTTAGAAAACAAAAGAGCAGGTTTCAATTGGTTGATTGCTTCTGTTGCTTTTCCCCATAATGCCATATTCAATTTCACACCAAGAATAAGTGAATAAAAATACTTCTGTTCTGCTCCTGCTGCATAATTCTTGGCTTCCTCAAGTTGCTTCTGATATTCATAAATGATACGATCTCTTTTCACAATCTCGTCACATCGATTTGCATGAACTTCAGCAAGGGTATCTTTCATATTTTGAACTTCAGTTTTTGATGTTTGCAACTGATATTCTGTTTTGACAAGATCTGTTTTTATATCTTCAATTTCTTTCTTATAATATTCTAAATGTTCTTTATACAAATCCTCTAATCCTTTTCTTGATTCTGTTAATGCTTTTTTTATTTCATGTTCCTTTTCAGCTACCCCTTCCACCGTTTTCACATCAATACTTTTTCCTCCAATATCAATCTTAACTTTTCCTAATTCCCCAAATGCACCAACCATCTCCTTCAATTTTTCATCTTCCTTTTGCTGATTTGCGTTAAAATTCCTTAGGTAATCTCGTAATTGAAGCTCTCTTTGTTGCCTCTCTGAATTTCTTGTTGATAATTCAAGTGCTCTTTCTGCTTGTATTTCAACTTTGAGCCTTTCAAGCTCTTCAAACACCCTTTTAGATTTCTCCTCTGCTGCTAGTAATTTCTGCTGAATTACTTTTTCCGTAAAACTAGCGTCAGATTGCGCATTATACATCATTGGATTTCCGTTATTAAACTCCATTCTTGCTAATTCACTTCGAAGGTGACTTATCTCATAATCTTGCTCTCTTATATCGTTTTTCAAAGTGCTGACAGATTCTTCTAAACTTCGACAATAATTTCTACTTGCATTTAGATCTTCATCCGGACCTGGTGGATTATCTAATCTAAAAAACTGCTTCACTGGAACTGTGCCCATTACATCTCTTAATGAAAACAAATGTCTCATAAATTCTTCTAAACCAACTTGTCGCTTCTGTATGAAATCTTTATCAAAATTATCTTTAAAGAATCTTTTTGGTGGCAGATTAAGCTGGAATCTAGGAAACGCTTTTTGAGTTTCTTGTTGAGAAGGACAAAGTCTGAGAATCTTCGATATACAACCCATCTTCGCTCGCCGTTATTCACTTCAACTTTGTAAAGTGTAAATCTCTCACGCGGTTCAAATACTTCTCTTCCACAAATTGAAGATGCCACGCCATTTCTGCTTTGACTTGAGAAGGACATTCGTCCATTTACAGATCCTGGTGCGGTTGTTGTTTCGCTCTCAAGAGAATCATCCTCCATTGCAGCCGCCATCTTGATCTGCTCTGAGGAAATCATTACACTGCACGGCGATCATATGACAGAAACCACTACAATGACCTCTGCTACCACGGGGGTCACGTCAAGCGTGTTGAAAATCAGCTGGCTCGTGGCGTTTGTTTGTAAACAATGATTTGTTGAAAATAGAGACCTTTACGATTCCTCCGTTAGCAGGTAGAGACTCAACAAAAACTTCATATAATTCCATAAAAGCAATTCATAATTCTTGGCCTGATTAATAACACAGGTAATAAAAGGAATTTTGAAGATTTAAAGTAAAGAACACCATCTTACGTGCTCTAATTGTTAGAAATAAACTACAACAGCGAATTGGCGAATAAATACTACTCTACTTCTAAATGCTAAAAAATAAGACATAAAATTGTCCTGCATATCAACAGCGAAGTTCAACAGTTTTTATCTTTCTTCTTGGGAAACTTTCCGAAACTTTTTCTGTGATCGGAAAGCAACAGAATTATCCAGATGTCTGTTTTCATGATGCTGTTATTGTTGAAGAAACAACTCCCTTTTACTTCATTTTATAAGCACTTCTCATCATCAGATCAAAATATGCATCGCTATCAATCGAAGCACTGACACCAGCGTAATAATTCAAAAATTCATCCAATGTAATCTGCAAGGAAAATAAAAATAATGCTTCAAAGAATTGCAAGAACCAATTAACAAAGATTTCTTCTTTCTTACGTATCAATAAATGCTTACTGTTCCATCTTTGTCATCTGGTGTATCAAACGCATCCAGGAATTTTCTAAAACATTGTTCTTCCGTCCATTCACCATTTTTATATTTTGGATGTTTAGTTACATCGTAAACCCTAAAAGTACAAGAAAAATCAAATAGAATCATCTTAAGTGCTTCTTTCATCTACTTAAATCCTAGTTCTTTAATCTAAAATGCTTGAAATTAAAATTACCCTTTTAAATCGTCAACCGTTATGAACCCATCGCCAGTTTTATCCAGTTTGTTAAATGCTGCATTTATTATATTTTTTCTTGATTTGCTCATTGGAGGCTGAAAGATAAAACAAATACATCGATCCTTAATACGAAATGAAAAACTGGTTTAGCATCATGCTAGAAAAAGAATATTTTCAATCTTTGAAAATCCAGAAAACATTATTTTGTACCCTCAATGAAATAAGAAATTCGTCAAAGTCCAGAGTTCCATTATGATCTTTATCAAAAGCTTCAAAGCATTCTTTCACCTCCTGCAATGATAAAAATTGTTGAAATTAGCGACTTTTATCCTAATGACTTATGATAATTACATTCCGCTAAACTCTACTATATATGATTTTGCTTTTCGGGCTCGTGTTGTTTACAATTTTCTTTGTGGCGGATGTTCCGCATCTTATGTCGGTGAAACTTCTCGACATCTTTCAACACGAATTCAGGAGCATTTGGTCACAGACAAAACTCACATATTTTTAAACACCTTAATGAGTCCCTTCTTGCCGCCCTCTTTGCTCTGAGGATAGTTTCTCTATTCTTGACAGCGCTAATAGCAGCTTTTGTCTTAAGATCAAGGAAGCGCTACATATCTCTTGGGTCAAACCTACGCTTAACAAACAACTTTATCATTACAAATTGAATCTTTCTTTTAATTACTTTTATTTTATTTCATTCGTTATTATTTACTTATTCCCATTTGTACGTTTTATTTACCTTTAATGTTACCGATTTGATTATTTACCTCACGTGTGTTATTAAGTTATGTAATATTTTATAGCTCTATTTAACCCTTGTAATATCTTGATTAGCTTATAACAATTTTTGCAACTGAAGATGAACATAGAATGTTCGAAACATGTTTTGCCGTTTAAAAGTTGTCGTTTTCTCTTGAAATTTCTTACTTATTTATTGAATGCTCGAAAATTTGGAAATACTGCCTTTCAAGTCATCTGAAACGGTAACTAACCTTTCTTCTTTCAACCTTTCAACGGAGGAATTAGATGCTCTCAAAGATGGACTAACCCATTCTATCTGTCCCCCCAAAATCAACTCTTCGGATATTCATGCCTGCTTCGAACTAATTACCACCGCCATGGTCAGCAACGTCATCAACCAAAATGAAATATCAAGACTCAAAACTGATCTATCCTATTTGGCAAAGACCTACGTTTCATCACACCGTCCATCAGCTAAAGATTTAAAGAATTTTAAGATCTTAAAGAAACTGAAAAAGAACGAAGAAATTGTAATTCTCAAGCCAGACAAAGGTAACGGCGTTGTTATACTGGACAGACAAGTTTATAATAATTGTGTTCTAAATTTAATATCTGATAATAGTAAGTTTAACAGGCTTGAACAAGACCCCACTTTGGCTAGAGAGGGTAGATTACAGCGTTTTCTCAGATCCCTTAAAAATAAGAAGGTTATTGATATCGATATTTATAATAAGATATACCCATCGGGCTCTCAACCTGCTAGGATTTATGGACTCCTAAAATGCATAAGGCTCGCGCTCCCAACTCTCCACCTCCTTTTCGTCCAATAGTCTCTTCTATAGGTACCTTTAACTACAATCTTGCTAAACATTTGTGTTCTCTGTTAGACCCTTTTTTACCTAACGATTTTTGTGCTAAGGATACTTTTTCCTTCGTTAACGAACTTAACAACTTAAACACTTCTGGTAAATTTATGGTTTCCTATGACGTAGAAAGTCTTTTTACTAACATCCCATTAAATGAATCTATTGATTTAGCGATAAGATACATTAAAACTGGCAATCCTGAACTTAAACTTAACGAAGCTGACCTTAAAAAACTGTTTAATTTTGCAACATCTCAAACTCATTTCTTATTTAATGGTAACTATTATGACCAGGTAGACGGTGTAAGTATGGGATCGCCACTTGCCCCTGTTCTAGCTAATCTCTTCATGGGACATCATGAAAAGATTTGGTTAGAACAATTTAACGCTTCTGAGGTTTTATTTTACCGTCGCTATGTTGACGATACTTTCTGTCTGTTTAAAAATAAAGATGATGCCCTTAAATTCTTTAACTTCATTAATCAACAACACCCTAATATTAAATTTACTATGGAACAGGAAAATAACAATAAACTTCCCTTTTTAGATATATTAATTGATAAAGGTAATCACCAGACCCCCATAACTTCAGTTTACCGTAAAAAAACTTACACAGGTTTACTCACTAACTTTTTCAGCTTCACTTCGTTTTCGTATAAAGTAGGTTTAATTAGGACTCTAGTTGATAGGGCCTATAAGATTAATAACACCTGGCTTGGTTTTGATAACGACATTAAGCAACTAACTTTAATTTTAAATAAAAATCTTTACCCCACTTATCTTATTAACAACGTTATTCGTAATTATTTAAACAAAGTTAGATCTCCACCCTTAGTTGATAACCATGGTACTAATGATAGGGAAATTAATCGTGTTTGTTACTATAAACTTCCTTACATTGGTAGGTTTTCGGTTTTAACTCAACGTAAAATAAAGTACTTGGCTAAAAAAATACTGTAAAGATATAAATATTAAGCTTGTTTTCAACTCTTTTAAATTACGCTCCATGTTCGGGGTTAAAGATTCTGTGCCTAAGTGCTTTCGGGCTCGTGTTGTTTACCAATTTCTTTGTGGCGGATGTTCCGCATCTTATGTCGGTGAAACTTCTCGACATCTTTCAACACGAATTCGGGAGCATTTGGTCACAGACAAAAACTCACATATTTTTAAACACCTTAATGAGTCCCCTTCTTGCCGCCCTCTTTGCTCTGAGGATAGTTTCTCTATTCTTGACAGCGCTAATAGTAGCTTTTGTCTTAAGATCAAGGAAGCGCTACATATCTCTTGGGTCAAACCTACGCTTAACAAACAACTTTATCATTACAAATTGAATCTTTCTTTTTAATTACTTTTATTTTATTTCATTCGTTATTATTTACTTATTCCCATTTGTACGTTTTATTTACCTTTAATGTTACCGATTTGATTATTTACCTCACGTGTGTTATTAAGTTATGTAATATTTTATAGCTCTATTTAACCCTTGTAATATCTTGATTAGCTTATAACAATTTTTGCAACTGAAGATGAACATAGAATGTTCGAAACATGTTTTGCCGTTTAAAAGTTGTCGTTTTTCTCTTGAAATTTCTTACTTATTTATTGAATGCTCGAAAATTTGGAAATCTCAGTCATCAAAAAATCAAAAGTAAATAAACTGAAAAGCTTAGAAGTTAAACTTATAAATCGCAAGGAAATTTAAATGAGCCAACCAGAGCTGTAGTCTATATAGTTTCGTTATACAGTTAACCTAATGGGTACTCCAAAGGGTGTCAGGCCAACTTGCATTCACTAGTTTTGGATATTTTCGAATACTTTTGTTTAATTTTTCCAACTTTTTCGCAATTCAGATTCAGCTGAAGTGAAGATTAAACAAAAAAGAAATAAAATATTTACCTTCCAAAATTTAGAAAGCCTTGACAGCCTCTAGCAAGTATTCTAAGTCTTAGTTCCTCTATTAAATTCTTGTCTTCGTGGTGATTTAGTAGTTTTTGGCAATTGCTTCTCATCATAAAATCTCCTCTATTGGTATGTGGCATCTTGCGTTACCTCAAGCAGTTTACTTAATAAATTAAACCAAGTTGCTTTCAAAATACTTGCAAAATTTCTTTAATTTAAAACGATTTTGCAATGGATATAACAATTTCTATGATAAATTATTAATTGTAGACATTCTTGTGTTCCATTGTGTCAATAATTGCATACATTTGTGTGCGTTGTCAGCGTTTGATAATTTTTATCTCAATAAAAATTCAATGCTTCAAAACCACAGAAAGCTGTATCGTATCAAGTCTGAAGCGCTCTTGGTTTCTCCGGTTAGTCTGTCCGTATTTTATCTTGCATTATTCGCTTATCCACTATCAAAAATTTTTCTTTCATTGTTATTATTATTTTTATCAATTTTTATTTGATTTTCAATGTTTTAATTATCAAGATTGACAAGGTGGGAGCGACGGCGACGGACGTCCCAGTAAGCAACAACAGCAGCAACAGTTTAAGGTCAGAATTGCGAACAGTGCGAAGTCATGGTGGAAGAACGTGATCTTTGGAGCTGAATTTTGCTGCAACCCGGCAAAGTGCCCTGACAGACTGAGTTTTTGAGGTCTTTTAAGTTCAGGTAAATAATAACATTGCTAATGCTGTATAAATTGAAAAGTTCAGAAGACTTGGCGCAAGTTGCACAAATTAAATAAGAAAAAAGATGAGAGGTCTAGCCAAAAGCACTTGTTTGGCCAGGGGCCAAAAATTGTAAACAAAAAATGATTTACATATTTTGCTTATATTTCTCCATCTGCTGCCACCAAACTTTTTATTTCTACACGTACTAAAGATGCTGCAACAATTTTCACAACAAAAACAGATAACATTTATTGTTTTTTTAGATGTCTGATTTGATTTTTGTTTGATGTTTTTGACAGGTTGGAATGGATGAGAAAAAGCCTTTATTGGAAAGAGCAGCACAAAGTCCAAGAGATCCATTTGTTGTCAATTCTTTGAATTATTCAAATGAGTTTCAAGATGGATCCTTAAATGTCCTTGCACAACACAGCAGATATAAATATTATGCAAAATTACACACTAAGGAAAAATTGGTATGTTTCTTAGACTCCTGTATTATAATGTTATGCTGGAAAATCTGCTGCATGCCTGCAAGATGTTGCATGGGCAGCTCCTTGCATTCTTTTCACCTTTGTTGCACAGTTTACACAAACAATAGAAGAACAATAGGTCACATGACCTTGACAGTGACTTTGCAAGCTGCCCATGCAAAGGGCAAACTTTCCAGTCTGTTGCTGAGCAGAGGTTCATCGAAAAAGATGAAAAAGTTAATATCACAATCCTTCCTAATTTGCATATTGACTGGTTCATTAAGTGGAATTGTTGCAAAAAACAAGCATGCAGCCTTTTTTCTTTAATGCAGCTCAGGGTTTAAACTACAGCAGCAATGACGTCCAATCTTTGGAAAGTATTAATTGCTCTCTGGATACCTCTTGTTTACTTCCTGCTGAATGCCACACCTTTTTTCCTTTGACCACACCCCTCATATATAGGGCTGCCACACCCTGGACCCAGCATCTCTACTTTTGTCTGTTTCTGACATTTCAGTTTTCCCACATTGTTTTATTATCATTAATCTATTTTTCTTTTTGTAGATTATTCCTGATCATGTTCTTCCTGCATATTTGTTTTTACCTGTGTTGCCAAAACCTGGTTTCAAACAGAGCAGTTTGATCACCATGTAAGTATTCACCCTCTTTACACAGTAACACATATATAGTTCTAAAGTAAGCATATTTCTTCTTTAAACTCCATCCCATCCTTAAGTGTGATAGCACACAATGCCAAACAGTTTGTGTTGCCAGACTGAACAGAACGATCCTTAGCAAATTATGAAATTTCAGCTGTAGCAGGCAAATCAGAGATCAATGATTGGGGGCTGTAGCCCTCATGTCCTTCACTCAAAAAACAGGCTCCAGCCTCCCCGAGTAGAATGATGTTAATACTGGCCTAAATATGTCATGTGTTTCTTTCTAGATTTGCAATTTGGAATACGATGATGGGTACATCTTTGCTTAGCTTGCCTTGGGCCTTTTCACAAGTTAGTGAATTCTCAAAGATCAACTGACTTTCTTTGCATTTATCATTGAAGTCTTTTTTATCAAATTGATCATTTCTTCTAAGACTATAAATTTGAATTTGATTCTAGAGTGGTTTTGCACTTGGAATATTCTTAGTGTTATTTATGGGAGCCATTTGTCTTTATACCTGTTATTTGGTTTTGAAAAGCACTGATTCTGTTGGTAACTATGAATAATTTTGTTCCCTTTTTCTTTATTAATGTAATCTTTGTTTGGATGTATGATTGTTTCCTTTGATGTGTTTCCTTTTATAATAACTTCTCTTTTCAGATAAATCTCGATATGAAGCTTTGGAATTTACAGATGTCTGTGAATATCACCTTGGAAAAACTGGAAAATTTTTTGGCATTTCATTCTCACTTATTGCGTTACTTGGTGCAACAACAGTTTACCTTGTGTTACTTTCAAATTTCTTATTCAATGTCGGCGAATTCATTCATGGTAACTGCTGTTTATTAGATTAACAAACTTATTTATAACTAACTTCCTAACTTACTAAATAACTAATTAACAAACTCACTAACTTACTAACTTACATGCTAACTAACTGTCTAACTAACAACTCACTAAATAGCTTACGTACTTACTAAGTAACTAACCAACCAACTAACCAACGAGCTAACTAACCATTTAACTAACTAACAAATTATCTAACTAACTAACTAACTAACTAACCCACTGAGCAACTATTAACTAATTGACAAACCAACTAAATAACTAACTAACGTACCAACTAACTAACTAACTAACTAACTAAACTAACAAACTATATACTAACCTATTGAACAACTATCTAACTAGCAAAGTAAAAGACTTACTAACTAGCTCACTCACGTACTAGCTAACTAACTAGCTGACTGGCTAACTAACTAAACTAACCTACCGCACTATTAACCATCTAGCAATTCAACCTACCAACTAGTTAAAAAACCAACTGACAAATAATTAACTATATTGTAAACTTATCCTTTTTTTATTTATGATACAACAGAGTATGGATATTTATAGTATTACTGTTATCTTGTAGATCATACGGCAACAGTTCACGATTACACAAATAAAACTGAACACTTGAACAAAACGTTACCAGGATCTGCAAATGGTAAGGATGAATATCTAGATTTTCTTTTATCTTTGGCTTTTTCTATACTTTCATTATATTTCGCTGTAACTTTCATCATAGTCATGTTTGGATTCAACCTTCATGTTTGCAAGTTTACATCACGTTTTAAATCAACAAAGAAAGATCAAGAGAACGATTCGCCTGTTGAAATACCACAAGAATCCGGAAGAACAAGCTTGTTTCATCAAATGGTTTTGTTTTTTACAAGCTTGCTTCAAAACCAAAGAGATTGCGCTACACAGACATTGGGAACAGATTGAAGATTCTGTGGATTCGGGGTCTAATCCAGCTGACTCGTGGTGTCTTTGACATCTGTTTCATCGAGACTGGTGTCGAGGTCTCTTTAGCTTAACTTATCTTCTGATGCGACTGGTGCTTAATGGACCAACTCATCTTAAACTTGTACCATCGACATCCAAAACGTATTTCTGTATTTTTTGTCTATGAAAACGCAACCATTATCTCTTATGAACTTTGATTTTTTTCCTTTTTAGTTTTGTGCCTTGCAGACATTGTCCCAAAGCATTCTCATACTACATCTCTTGGTCCAGCTGGCTCAAATATTTTTTACAAAGTTTGGCAGAAACAATTAACTGTTCCATTTTTTCTGGTCGCTGTTCTTCTTCCTTTGTCGTCATTTAAATCACCAACATTTTTCACAAAGTTTAATGCCTTTGGTAAGTAAATGTATGCTATCTAGAATCACTCATTCACTTACTTAGCTACTTTGAGTGAAAGCTATTACCCGTGCTTTATATTTGCACTAAAGAATTCCAAATAGAGAAAAGAACCTTGGTCTATAACAAACATAGAATCACTCCCCTAAACAGCGTTTATCACCATCTAGTCTGTGAGCGAATGCTGTCCTGTAGGACTGCTAACTTTTTCCTAATGGTCCTGATGACTTAGAGGTTGCGTGGCTGAGTTATAGAAGTGTTCGACTCTTGCCTCATAATTGCTATGCTTGAAATTTCGTCGTGATTACTGTCCACGACCCTACTTTCGTTCAGTTGATTCTGCTTACCATCCTTTAGATATTTTTCAAAACTTATCCAGGGTACTTGTTCTAGAAAGTTGACTGGGACGGTATAGCTGCCGGAACTCCTGGTCTTTGCTAACAAATGGAGATTGCCTGCTTGCTATGTGGCTTCACTGCTGCTTAGATCAATTTTATTTCATAAATATCAACCTTATTAATTTCTTGTTTACAGGCACAATATCTGTATTTTACATCATCGCTTTTATCTGTGTAAAATCTGGATTTTGGGGTCCTCATTTGAATTTCAAAGAAACACCTGGAATCGACACCACCCATCGTAAGTTAGTTAAATAGCCCTATTATGTTAATTTCCTTTTATCTTTTAGTTGCGGCCCAAGCTAGATAAGCTTTGCTTTTCTTGGGTCGCGTAAAATGCATACTTTTTTAGACTTTGTATTAATTTGATGTATTTTACAAACAATATTGAATTGAATTGAATTGAAGTGACAATTAAACATTGCATATCTCAATGTGAAATTGTTCCTATATTTTAATGAACATTTACCGAAATTGAATCTGTCTAATTAATGTTAATGTTTTGCAGTGTATCGTCTTCAATTCCCGGCTTTGACTGGAACCCTTGCTTTGGCTTTATATATTCATAATGCCATTCTGTCAATTGTAAGAAATCAGGAAAAACCTCAAAATAATGTAAGTAGACCAACCATATTCTTTGCTTCGACATGACAAGTCCTTTTAACAATTTAAATCAATTCATTGCCTTTGCTTTGTCTCTTTTCATTGCTTGGCAATCTTCGACCGCATCTGGCAATCAAAATCGCTGACGAAGTGGTCAAAGATGACGTACTAGCTCTTCAAACTCATTGATCAAGTTGTAGTTTTTGCTATTGAATTGAGTCCTTTAGACACTGAACTTCGTTCGAGCAATCTCAATTTGCCTGGATTTTATGAACTGTAATTGAGATGAATTTAACAAGTCTAGTTTTTGCTGCTGCCTAGCTTATTCTTGTAGTTGTTGCGTAATGTTGTAGTTGTTGCTAAAAAGCTGCATTTCCCTTGGGCTGTTATAAGATTTTTGCCATCCCACATGCAAATTGATTTTAACTGCTTAAAACTTCTGCCAGCCCTTTTTTGAAAGCTAGCATTTGTCTATAAAGAGTTCTAACGTGGCAGTTCTTAATGAACTTATGATTTACAAATATCTTTACATAAGCTTCATTGAAGAACTTATACTTAAATTTGTTGTTTTAATTTTTAGGTTCGAGATATCTGCATAGCTTATTCTCTTACAACTGGAACTTATTTCATAATCAGCATCGTGTTTTACACTTGTTTTCCATTGGCTAAAAAATGCATTGAACAGGTCTGTTATTTATTCATTGAACATTTCATTATTCTGTATTATATTTAGGTATCATTGTCTATAATTTCGAAAGGTGTTATTGTCCATGTAGCAATAGAACCTTTTCATGGTGTCTTTGCACGGAGCTTTTTGGTCAATCATAGACGATTTTAGCAGTACCTATCTTGGTCTCTTATTAGCTAACTGCATCCCTCCTCTGCGCTTACCTTGTTGTGATCTACTGGTTCTATTACCATATGATTTAGAGTGCAGGATCGTAGAATTGCTTTGATGTAAAGACTCATTGTCGAAAGAACTCAGTTCGTCACAATTGGCATTTCATACTCTGTCGAGTATCAGTTGAATAAGGGTCCAAATTCAAAAATTTTCAAATGGTTTGAAAGCTGTTCTCTTTTTTAGGTTCTCCTTGATAATTTTGCATCAACTGATGTAATGACATTCATTGCCCGTGTTTGTTTATTATTTCAAATGATCACTGTTTACCCTCTGCTTATGTACATCATCAGAGTTCAGACATTAACTCTTTTCTTCAAAAAACTTGGCCAAGGTAATTCAAGACTTTCATTCTTATCATGTTCATCATTTTAATCTTTATCGTTTCAAAGATATTCATGTTTCTCGAATATTCTTTGATGTTTTTTCTATTTCTTTCATTTTAGCTGGTTCCATGTCTTTGTTTTGAACTGCACTGTCATTGCTTTTGGAATTATCTTTGCAATTTTCTTCCCTCATGTTGGACACATAATCAGGTAATCAGTGACCTTCGCTTATTATTTCAATCCAATACCTCTAATCAGACACGTCTATACAGCAAACCCTTCTATGTATTACAAAGAGCAGACACTTGTTCCCTGAAGACTACACTCGAATTTCTTTGATTATCATTGACTGAAGATTTCGAGCAAAATCACATGAATGAAGAATCTTATTGAATCAATTGTGGTTAGCCTGGGTTTTAAAGTTGATGCATTGAAAATAGACAACTTTACTTCCCTCATAAAGCTTATACTAAATTAGTGCCAGAGGCAAGTAAAGCGACGACGACTCGAGCTTAAAATGTGAAGGGCAGTGGTATGCACCTTAGTTTACAATCAGGATTTTTACTTCATGAAAAAAGATAGATGTCTTTTACTTCAACATTCGGACCTTTTGACAAGGACACTCTTTATTCTAATACTGAGGCTGTGGAAACCTTTATTATATGTAGCTATGACATACGTCACAAGGCATTATATGTATTTCATTGTTTGCCTTTTTTTCCAGATATGTTGGCTCCATAAGTGGATTGGCTTATATTTTTGCTCTTCCTTGTATCATCCAGTTGATAATCGAGAAAAAAAGAAAATCATTGACTTGGACAAGCTTAATTTTACACTCGTTCATTGTATTCGTTGGAATTGCTAATCTTGTCGGTCAGTTTCTTATTTAGTTGCTTTTCATGTTAATTTAATAATCACAAAAATAATATTTGGGGACATATCTTTGAAATGTATTTTTCTTAATTAGATGGTGTGAATTTAAGTCAACGTTATACAGCTTGTAAGAATAATCGTCATATTTTAACTCTCTGATTTCAACCTCGTTCGAGAATTTAGTTTTTGTAAATTATTATTTTCATTTTCAACATTTACTTTCATTTTTGGTCATACAGAGCAAATTGCAAAGGGACTTTTAAATGTAATAAACTTGTTAATGTATTTTCAATATAAATTTTCAGTTCTTGTTATTTTTCTATTTTATAAAGTCTTGTGAAAATAGATAATTGTGTGTAAACCGCACTTTAAATTTGTAATGATAAAAGCAGCAACAAGAAGAGAAAAATTAGATTACATTTGAGTTCTGTATTCTTGAATGATAGAAAGCTGGGAACTACCGGAAGTGTTCTGAATTTTATTTCCTGGTTTCATGTCCAAACAAACTTGCGCTGATCTTAGAGTAATGAAATCGAGAAGGATGATTTGATTTTGAGCAGTTTGGTAAGTGTGTTTCAATACTTTAATCCTGTTTTAATTACTAAAGTTTCATTTGTTACAATATTAAAATTAAATATAATAAGCAAGATCGTTTACAAGTACAAGATTGGCAAAATTGGGGTTTGTGTTAAGCTGAAACTATTCAGACGTTTAGACAGTTGAAACTATTCAGACAGTTGCTTCCGCAAATTTATGCTTTTTTATTTTTATTTATAAGACACTATATCATTAGATACATGGTCAAAAGTTAATTAAAAGATACAAAATATAAAAGGTACAACAAGTTAAAAAAGAAAATTAAACTAAAGTAAGCAGTTCAATTAATCAATAATTGATAGATATAAAGCAAAACTATTGTTATTATAGGGAGAGTTTATTAGTAAAGATCATTTAATTTGATGCTAATTTAGAACTTGACAGCTTTTGTTTGAGGAAGATTTATCGAAGCGAAAGTTGATGAAATCTTTTTTGTTTGTGAAGCAATGATATGGTAGCGTAGTTGTCGAGATATCGAGGTATGTACATTCAAAAAGAAAGCTCACAAAGAACTCTGTATGTCGAAAGTGAAAGTTTTGTAGTTATTTTTCGTTCAGTGTATGCTATTCTAAATAAACATTTTTAATTTGATGTATTTAATTGGCATCTATTACTTACACCATATGTACACTTAATTAACTTCTGCAATGCATGTTACAGACGATGGTTATATTAACGCTTCTTTTTTCCTAGAAAAAGATTCATTGTGTCGTCATCACTCCATGGATTCACTGGAAATAGATTCAAAGAGCCCTAAGGTATCTTTTTTATGATTTAATTTTTAGAGGTTGATGCTAAAAGATTATTGGTCAAGTCTTCATAGTTTTTAAGTTTTAAGTTTTTCTTCTATATGATTGCTTGATTTTTCTGCAGGCATCAATAAGACGAGTTTCAAGACGAAAAACAGCATTCATTATTGTGAGTAAGATCGTATATTTAAATACAGTAGATCATATGTCTAAATCTTTAAAGCAGCTTACAGCCCTTACACTTGAATGTGTGTATTCCTAATAACTCAATATGGTTCAAGCTTCAAACGACAGAGTTCAGCAATTTTACCTCTCATCATATACATTCATAATATCATTTGCTCACATAACTTCCAGCTAGTCATTAACCTTGAATTCAGTCGCGTTTTCATTCTCCTTCATTTTAGGTTGCTGTTATACTTGTTGCAGTTGCAGCAATTGTAGTTGGCACTGTTTTTACGAAGAGAGCTCATCGTTATTCGTTCTATGGTAATATAGCATTAATTTCAACTTACCATAGAATTCCTTTATAGAGTAAATGAACTTTGTTCAAGTATATCATATTCTGAAGCCAAAAGTGACATTTCCGTTTTGAATTTTTAGGTAAAGGGAAACGAAACTCCGATGGATGCAGCAGGTCAGTTAAATGAGTTAAATATTCCTTCCCTTACTGACTTACTATAATCTCAACGATTTTCATTATTCTCACCAAAGATCCTAATGAGGCCCTTATAGAAGGGGCTGTTTCTCGATTTCTCTCTTGCCGCCACTTGTTAAATTAGCATTATCTCTGCATTTTGAAAACTGGTCTTGATTTAACGACCTATCCCACTGTTGCCAAAAGCTCGTGTTTTCCTTGTTCCCCAATTTCATCTTTTATGGCATGCTCCCATCATTCTAGTCCCATCCTTCTTACCTGCTCCTTGAAATCGCTTTCTGGGTCACCATTAGGTCGCTATCACTAATTACTCGCCGCTTTTATTCTTGCTATAATCACTTATTTCTTGATTTGCTGATTGATTCGATTGATTTCTATTGATTTCCATTTATGCTTTGATTGATTTACTATTTATAAATTGCATTTTGTGTTATAGTTTTAAAAGCCCAGTTGTGATTCTGGTATCAATGGATGGATTCAGATCAGATTACTTCGAAAGAAATTTATCACCAAACATCAAAAAACTCGGTAGGATGTTATTCAGTTGTCACATTTTTATAAATCGTTTGGAGAGAAGGATGAAAAGAAAATTTATTGCATGCTTTTTTCATCTCCTGTTCTTCAGAATATCAAACGTAGTTTTGCTTTGAACATTTGAGACATTATTGCGACCAGAACAGGTCTTAAACCTCTATCCCCCCCTTAGCTGTTTTTCGATATATACTTTAATGCCTTACTAATTGAAGACGGGTACAGCATTAAGCTATCAAGCCAAATTTGAAGGACTCGTGACATAGCGTGGTCTTGTGAATCATTCACTACTCATCTTCGTGATTCATCCATCCAAAGAATATGAACGGTGCAAAACCACAGAGTTTTTTAATCAATATATGGATACATTGGCCAATGGGCCCTTAATTTAATTATAGATATAGTTATAGAGAAAATTAACGGTTAATAGTAATGTGAACTAGAAAAGCGAACAGATGAAGATCGAAATGAGCTTTTCTTGAATTTTTTAATACAATATGAATCAGTGAATTCTAATTGAAAACATTTACACTTTCTTTCAGCTGACGAAGGTGTGAGAGCCAAGTATATGAAGTCACAATTTCCAACAAAAACATTTCCAAATCATTATACCATTGCAACTGTAAGTTGTTGTCTTCCTTACTTTTTTCTATTTCATTCAACATTTGCTATGTCGTTGCAAGTTACGACAAGTACGGGAAGACGCCAGCTGGCTTGTAGTGTTAGAAGCTCATAGAGGTCGGGGTTCGACCCCAGCTACGGTAGTGTCACAGTCAGGTTCTAGGTCTTGGTTAATTAACCTACCGACTGACGCTAAATACAGCATTTCACCCTACTTATATCTAAGATTGTGTGTCTTTGGACTTATCGATGCAATATTCGTTTTCTTGTCGCAGCAGTTTAGGGATTTTGGTAGTGATGGATGTAACTTAAATAATAGCCTTGTTACTCATCGAGTCTTTACCGAGCTTAGATGGATGGAAGGTTGGGTTGACTGTAGACATGCTGGAGGTGAACCCGTCGATGCTCGGTCGAGCCCATTGCCTACCAGTTCCAAGCCAATCATTAGGCCACTTGGTGGTACCACCTTTTATGACTTTTAGCTTCTTATCAAGTAACCCAGTTAGCAGACGTATGGCTTTTCTAGCCTTCATCAAATCTCAAAATTATCGACTAGCAAAAAGATCCTCTTTATTTTGTTGTAGGGTCTTTATCCAGAGTCTCATGGTATCGTATCAAACAGTTTTAAAAACGAGAAACGAACAGACTCCTTCAGAATTGGTGGCAAAACTGCAAATGATGCAAAATGGTGGCATGGGGAACCTGTAAGTGATAATGCGACGCAAAGATATTATCATTATTATATCTATACATTTGTCAATCTCTATATTTATGATTCACTCTGTTGTGAAAATTAAATACTCTAAATTTTTCTTTGCAGATCTGGGTGACTGCAAGAAAACAAGGTTTAAAAAGTGCTACTTATTTTTGGGTTGGATCAGAAGCAAGTGTACAAGGTTTGTTAATTAAATTTAAGATTTCAAATGTTGTCACTGGCTACTCATAATTACTTTTATTCATTACTAAGGTCTTGACGACTTGTTGCGAGAATGACTAAATAGAAGGAAGGGTTTCATAGACAGAAGGGCTTCATAGAGTGAAAGGCTATATAGATAAAAGGAAAGAAGGGCTTAAGATAATAAAAGAAAGGCTAAAGGACTTAATAGAGAGGAGGGCTTAATTTAGAGAAGAGGGCTATTGGAGAGAAGAGGATTAATAGAGAAAACGGCTTCCACGGTTTACCTTTGCATGGTTCATTTTAATTATTAGGAAGCTTTAGCACCACTGCTTTCTTTATTTGCTAAATTACTGTCTTCATTCTGTTCAGGTATAAGGCCAAACTACTGGAAACATTACAATGGGTAAGAAAGGCAAACAGAGATGATTAAGTATTCTTGTGAATTCTGTTAGAACTGGACATTTCCTATTTGAAGTGGAGTTGCACATGCAACTGTCAAAAACAACTGTCATTAAATTTGATGCTTCTTTTTTAAGGAGAGTTGCTTATGAAAAGCGAGTGGATCAAGTTCTTTCATGGCTTGATATGGATCCATCTGAAAGGTAAGGTCAACCTCTTGATCTGTTTCGAAGACCTTTGCTTCTTAAATCTTTATGTCTCCGCTCTTATAGAAGAAGGGTCTGTATTTGATTTAATTTCTATTATTTTCTAGGCCAAGTTTTCTGTCATTATATTTTGAAGAGCCAGACAAACAGGGACACAGACAAGGGACAACCAGCTCTCAGGTAAAAAAATATTCTTCATCACAATTTAGATTTAAACACTATATAACATATAATTTTCAACATCCTTTTCTCATATTATTATTGTCTACAGTATCATTTATTTAATTGTTTAGGTGAACAATGCAATAAAACGAGTTGACGATATGATTGGTCGATTGATGGATGGAATCAAGATAAGAAAACTTTCATCTTGTATAAATATTGTTCTTGTTTCCGATCATGGTTTGAGTTCTTTTCTTACTTCTATTTATGTTAGTTCTCTCTTCATTCATTCATTTATTCTTACCTTAGTTGTATTTCATTCCATTGATTTCATTTATTGTTTCGTTACTTATTGTCAGGAATGGCTGATGTATCTTGTTCTCGTGTGATTTACTTGGATAAGGTTCAAATCTATTTTGTCACAAATAAATTACAACTTGATAATTCTTATACTTTAAGATGAATAAAGCTCTTTCTATTTAGTCTTTCTCTCTATAAAACCTTTTTCTCTATCAATCCCCTTTCTCTATTAAGCCCTCTCTATTAAGTCCCTCTCTATTGAGACCACCTTTTAATCCCCTTCTCTCTATTAAGCCCTTCTCTCTATTGAGACCACCTCTCTATCAATCTCTTTCCTTTATTAAGCCCCTCTATATTGAGACCATCTTTCAATCCCCTTCTCTCTATTAAGCCCCTCTCTCTATTAAGCCCTCTCTCCATTAGACCCCTCTCTTTATTACTCCTCTCTCTCTCTATCAAACCCTTCTCTCTATCAATCCCCTTCTCTCGATTAAGCCCCTCTCTCTATTAAGCCCCTCTCTCTATTAGACCCCTCTCTTTATTACTTCCCTCTCTCTATTAAGTTCCTCTCTCTATCAATCCCTTCTCTCGATTAAGCCCTTCTCTCTATCAATCCCCTTCTCTCGATTAAGCCCCTCTCTCTATTAAGCCCCTCTCTCTATTAGACCCTCCTTTATTAATTCCCTCTCTCTGTTAAGCTCCCTCTTTCTATCAAACCCTTCACTCTATTTAGCCCTTCTATCTATTAAGCCCTTCTCCCACTTAAGACCCCTCTCTCTATCCCGCCCTTCTTTCTGTAAAACTCTTAATTCTCTCTATTCTTTTCTCTGTTATTCAGCATTTCTATTATTTTCGATTTTAGTTTCTTGATTTATCAAATATATCTGTTGTTGGCCAAGGAGCAATGTCACTTTTTTACCTGAAAAATAATTGTGAGTCAGTAAACTAATTAATGTTGTAATTTCGTTTATATTTTTTGTTTGGAAGATTTAACCGTCTTCTTTTTTAATCTAGAAAACTGTTTTCTATTTCAGCAAACCTTGAAGGCGTTGTGAAAAGTCTTGAGGTTCATATTTATTGCTACACTGATCAATCTACTTCCGCATCCCTCTCCCCTTATCATAATCACGCTTAACCTGGAGACTTTATGTCACCCTATCTTACTCCAGTAGTTTCGTAGATAGCTGTTAATTTTTTATCTAAGGCTTAATCTCTGCTTCTTGTTTCTTATTAAGGCTCTTCCTGTAAATATGTTCCTGTCATCTCTCTCAACTTTACAATTATCAATGTCAAACATCAAGAATAACTATTTGTGGGTTTGTTTTTTGACAGTGCAAACATAAAAATCTACGAGCCTATGGCAAACAAAGTCCAAAGATGCCAAAAAGAATTCATTATGCAAATAGCAAGTATGATTATGATTATGACGTTGACTGCTTTAATCATTAGCAGCTCGATTAATTGATTCGCTTTTGATTTGTTGATTTGTTAATCGTCTGGTGTTTTTTAAGTGGTTCAATATATGCAAAAAGAACTCACTTGATTTTAAACACTTGATTAAGTGGCGTGATTATTTGATCAATTGATCACTTGATCGCTCCCCTTGATCACTTTTATCTTAGATAATCTGATTAGTTGATTGATAAATTGACTGATTATTCTGATTTTTAACCTTATAGGAGAATTGGTGATGTTGTTCTTATTGCAGATTCTGGCTGGACAATTCTTAGAAGGTTTTTTGCCATTTATTTGTTAATACTTTGGATCTGCTCTCAGGTGTCTGATCTTTCGAGGGGTTGGAGTAAACCGGGGTTTGGAAGTTCATTTAAGATCTTATTAGCGGAGAGCTGGAATAAGCGTGAGGTGGGCTGTCATTTCACTCAAAAAGCTATCAATAACCTCTTTGTAATCATTGTTCAAAAGCCAAGAAACTAAAAGTAGCAATTTCAAACTTAGTTTCTGAACAACAATACTTAAAGTAATGAAATTTCAAATGTTCCTAAATCAGCTCCATATGATTAAAATTTAGATTACTTGTTATTAGATTATTGTAATGATTTTTCTCATCTACAGAAATGGATCTTGTTCATCATATTACAAAGGATCACATGGATACGATAACTATAATCATGACATGAGGGTATTCATTATTATTCTAACCATTTCGAATTAGCCTTATTATTTTAATGTTTGCTCTTTAGAAGATACAATTATGGATTTCTCAAATAATAATATTTTTATGAATTTATTTTCCAGGCTTTATTTGTAGCACATGGACCATCATTCAAAAAAGGGATCGTCATCCCTCCGTTCTCTAATATAGAAGTTTACAATATGCTTTGTGGTATGCCTTTCATATTTTTGGTATTTAGTTAACGACTTTATATTTCTTTTTCGATAAGTTTACTGTGAGTGTAAGGTTTTGAGAGCTATGAGACACAACCAGTTGTATTACTAAACGAAGGTGCAACATTAAATGTGCAAAAGAAGTGGTCAAAGAGGCAAAAGCATGGCTTCAAGACAAAAATAAGATAGAGGCATTCTATGAGATTGTTTGGTCAGGTTTGCGATTGTCCCCCTGTCCCCTACTCGGTTATGCCATATTGACACCAACATCCTGAACTAAAACTTATCAGACCATTGCTAAGGTATTCAAATTTATATCTATTGTTATATTTATAATATCTTCGAGAGGGTATCTTAACAGAAAATATATTTTTACTTCCTAGAACTTCTAAATCTGAAACCTGCTCCTAATAATGGAACTGATGGAAGTCTATCAAACATGCTTTTGAATCCATCAAAACGATCTTCGACGAAAACAAACGGAGATGGCAACGAATTCTTCACAACTTGTGATTCTACTTCAAATATCACCAGAGGACCTAACAATTGTTCACAATGCTTTTTCTGCTCTGATTGTAATGTAAGTTTTGTATTTATCGTTTATTTTTTTTAAGTATGAGCAAAATATATAAACAGATTTATAGAGAGATCAGGGTCTGATTCGAGGGTAGATTGGATCATTAGCCATCCCTTTTGAAATTCTTACCCAGTATAGACCATCTAACATTAGATATCTACGGTATCTAGATATCTGTTTAAAATAAAGACTTGATGCTTCATAGATGGACATGAGTCTGAAGATTCATTTCTTAGCCAATCTAAAGCAACCCTCCTAAAATTAAACCTGTATCAGCCCTAGAGATCCGATTCAATGGAACGCTCAACTTGATTTCTTAATCATTTGTATTTTCTTCTTTTGCAGAATGAAATGAAAAAGAATTTTACAAGACATGGATTGCGTAGAAATCTGTCAGAAAGTGAAGGTACATGATTACAGTAAAAACTTCATAAAGCTCCATAAATTCTATAGTTGCACTAAAAGCCCCATAGAGCCCTCGATTGATTACTTGATGTTGAAGAATTTTGAAGGTGGCTTTATTAGAGGGGAGGCATATCAAAGGGGGATACTTTATAAAAACAAGAGGATATTCTCCTTTTTCCAGATTATGAAGGGTCTTACAGAAATAAAAGAATAACAAAATAATCAAGACATAAAGGTGAACAAGATAAGAAAGTTTAAAACTTTGAACGAAATTGTAAAGCACAACAAGTTATCCACTATCAGTAGGTAAAAGGAAAGATTAAAGTTTAAGACACAAAATGCATTTATCAATAAACAACAAATCATCAAAAAAGTTTGCATTTGCTTTCATTCGTCTGCTGCTATCCAAGTTATTGTGCAAAATAAAGGGGCGTAATAGAAAATGGCGTAAACAGAGCCTAAGCAGTTGTTGTCTGTGTTTTCATTAATCGTGAATTTTATATCCTGATTAGTATTTTCACATTCTTGATTAAATATTGCGTACCAGAGAACCAATGCACAATCTGTATCAATTACTGAATTGAATATTTTCATTACAGTCAAATCAAGCTGGAATGTGCATTTTCCATGGGGTGTACCCCAAGGAGGAGCTGGAAATGGAGGCTGTTTGTTGACACAAAAGTATTACGTCACAGGCTATAGTGGTTATCTTCATATTCCTCTTTGGGTTGGTTATAAGTTAACATCCAAGGTATTCCATTCCATTTCTATTCTATCAGTTTTATGAGTCTAGTTGAGATTCAATTTTATCAGTTTTATTTGCATGTCCTATCAGCTATATGTTTATAGATTTTTTTCTTGCAAACCATAATATTTGTTATTGTTAATTTGTAGCAAATAGATAACACAAAGATAATCAAAACATGTTTCTATCATGATGAACGTTTGAAAGTCAATCAATCTGCATCGTGTGGTGATTACAATTCAACTCAATACCAAAGAATGCAGCTGGCTCCAGTTGGTAAGTCGATTTTTTGAATACAACCCTGTTTCATTTTTATGTCATTTAAGAAGTGATCTTGCTTTCCTTATAAATCGACTAATTCATCGCTTGAATTAATTATTCATTGACTGAATAATGGTTTGTTTTTTTGTTTTTATTGTTTTATTTTTCTTTGAATCATTGTTTCATTGTTCAACCTTTTCATTGTCTCGTTGTTTAACTTTTTTATTGTTTCATTGTTTCAGTTTAGAACCTTTTGATTGTTTGATCGTTTAATTGTTTTACTGTTTCATATTGTTTAACCTTTCCATTGTTTCATCGTTTCATTGTTTAGCCTTTCATTGTTTCCTCATTTAATTGTTTTATTGCTTCATTGTTTAACATTTAACCTTTTCATTGTTTCAAGGTGTCGTTGTTTCATTGTTTAACCTTCTCAATGTTTCATCGTTTCACTATTTCATTCTTTAATTGTTTAATTGTTTTATCATTTCTTTTTATCGTCACTTTTTTTGTTTTTCATTGACACCATCTTTCGTTGGTTTCGTAGATTACTTCAAGTTTGATGACATGGCCATCCAAGACACTTATCTATTGAGCAATGTTGTGCCACAGAGTAAACACTTCAGTCAAGACCCTGGTATGCTAATCCTTTGTAACTTCATTCCTTGTTTTTAATAAGCAACTCGTCAATAAGCAACTAGCTTCCTTTGCTTTATGCAGAAACATCACTGCAAACTTGTTGGTTCATTGAAAAGCAAGAAAAGAGCCAAAAAGAGTTTTTAGGGGGTACCAGTAGCTGACTCGTGGTGTCAGAAGCTCAGTGTGGTCAGGGTTCGAGCCCAACCACGGTAGCGTCACAGCCAGGGTCGATGTCTCAATTAGTTAACCTACTACTGAGATCCTAGCGACTGGCGCTAAAAAAGCCATTAACCTTAACCTTCACCAGTCATTCAGGGCGGAAGTACTAGATATTTTAAGCAACTTTGAGGGCTGAAAAAAGTGTAGTGCTCTTTATTGAAAACGTATACGACTGGGAAGTAATGTTGATACAAATTTTCTCTTCTTTTTCTTTAACTTTGTAAGGTTTATGGTATAAATTGGAAACTCTTGTTCGACAATGGGCAGTCAAGTATAATCCAGTATATGTTATATCTGGCTCTATCTTCGATGGTGATGACGATGGTAAAAGAGACAAAGATACTAAAATAAAAAGGTAACATTTTTCCAAGTTATGCCATTATCACAATCGTAACTCAATGCATTTTTTCGATGTGTGTTTATCAGGAATGTCTTTGTGCATTCAAAGCTGAAATGACCCAAACGTCACTTCCCTTAGTAAGGGTTCTTCAACAGAAAGGATACTTGAGAAAAGGGGCTCTGTGGGTGAGAACGTGGACAAGTTTAGAAGGAGGATTTTAGAAAAAGGCTCTCTTGCAAGAAAGGGGAGAGGCCTAGCGAGGAGAGATTGAGAAAAAGGACTCTGTGGGTGAGAAAGGGGGCCAGCGTTGCGGGGGAGTTCAAGACAAGGGCCCTTTAGGTGAGAAGGGGGCAAGTTTTGGAGGCAGTTTGAGAAAGAGTAAAGAGGGTCGCCAGCTTTCTGTAATCCCAGGCAGAAGGAATCACGGGGTGTGGTGTCATCGAGAGTAAGGGTCCGGATCGAAGTACTTAAATTGGCTTTGTGCTATTCAGTGGATCCTCAGTGCTAAGCAGAAAATGTCTTACAAAGATAACAAGTGTATGTGCTTATAAACAACTATCAGGATTCCATTTTGTTGAACTGTTAGAGCATTAACCCCTTTTTCTGAGGTCTTTTATTGTTGAAAGCTATAATAACAGTTTTATAATATCTTTTGCAGATGGTTGAACAATAAAGAACTCAGTGTTGCAGTTCCAACGCATTTTTACAAGATTATAGTCAGATATAAGAAAGATCAACAATCGAATGATGATATTGAAGCATTTGCTTTTGTTTTGCCTCATAACATATCCCCGGAATGCCAGGTTTGTTCGAGAGTTCTTTCAGATTTCTACAGTATAATTTGAATTCCGATTACCAAGGTACGCAAGACTGCTAATATTGATAATCAAATTATTCCCCCATTCCTGGCGCACTTTGCCTTCTTGGTCAGTATGAGAATTAAAAAATGTTTCTCCCTTTGGCCTGATGAGAGTCTGGAAGGTATCTCCTTTTTCAAACTTTATGTTTGGAAAAAGCAATGCTAAATAAGCAACAGCAATAAAGATTCGTTATTTCTATAATTTTTGTCTTTGGATAGAATAATAAAGTTAGTTTTAAACCGGGATGAACAACATGTGGATCCAAATGCACCAATCAGAAAGTCAACCCACCGCGCCCCAGACTCGATAAGCTTTGCTTCTTCCGGGGCGTATGAAATCGTATGTAATTAGTTTTAACACATATGTTTTCATGAATCATTATCATCATCAACCCGAATTGGTATTGTGTTTTCACACCAAAAAAGTCCGTCTGTTCAGTCAGTCAATGAAATTAGCCCTCTTTTGATATATAGATGACGGTTGAGGAAATATGATTATGAAGTCAGAGGATATTCTTAATTTGAAAAACAAATGGGGCATTCGGTACACAAAAGATACGCTAATTTTACGCTAATGTAACACTGTTAAAGGCCTCTAACAGCAACAAAATATTAATAATTATACTTCCCATTTTTAGATCTATGATTGGCAAATAAGGTTGCAGGAATACATTGTTAGCATTAATGACATTGAAAAAATGACAGGAATAACATTTTTCAAGAATTTGCCAATCTCAAATTCTGCTACATTCAAATCTCAAGTTCCTTCCGATCTATGGACATGATGACGTCGAAGATAAAGATTGAAACCTTTATCAAGAACAGAATTTATTTTATATAACAAGCATTAAGAAGTATAGATGATTTGATTTTAGAAACTATAAAGTATCTACTTAGCTCATTGTCGATATTTCCGTTAACCAAATTAAAGTGAATTTCGTGATGACGATTATTTCTCTCGATCTATTTCTCTCTCGATTGAGTACCACCCTTCGCAATTCCCACAGTGATAATTTCTGAGTAGTTAGAAACTTCAAAATTTAGACCAACAACGAACACCCGTTCCAATGCCCTTTCCAGGTTATAATAAAGGTATTTAGCCCAGAAAAGGGGGAAAATAAAAACCCTCAAAATCGGCCGATTTTGGCAAAAAAGGTAAGGCTATACTATGGAAAAATGGCCAAAAATAGGCCAAAATCGAGGCTTTCCAAATCGATCAAAATCATGAAAAATACCTCCCTAAGGGTAGGAAAACCCGTTCCAATGCCCTTTCCAGGTTATAATAAAGGTATTTAGCCCAAAAAGGGGAAAATAAAAACCCTCAAAATCGGCCGATTTTGGCAAAAAGGTAAGGCTATACTATGGAAAAATGGCCAAAATAGGCCAAAATCGAGGCTTTCCAAATCGATCAAAATCATGAAAATACCTCCCTAAGGGTAGGAAAACCCGTTCCAATGCCCTTTCCAGGTTATAATAAAGGTATTTAGCCCAAAAAGGGGAAAATAAAAACCCTCAAAATCGGCCGATTTTGGCAAAAAAGGTAAGGCTATACTATGGAAAAATGGCCAAAAATAGGCCAAAATCGAGGCTTTCAAATCGATCAAAATCATGAAAATACCTCCCTAAGGGTAGGAAAACCCGTTCCAATGCCCTTTCCAGGTTATAATAAAGGTATTTAGCCCAAAAAGGGGAAAATAAAACCCTCAAAATCGGCCGATTTTGGCAAAAAAGGTAAGGCTATACTATGG
This sequence comes from Chrysaora quinquecirrha, assembly GCA_014526335.1. Lineage (NCBI taxonomy): Eukaryota > Metazoa > Cnidaria > Scyphozoa > Semaeostomeae > Pelagiidae > Chrysaora > Chrysaora quinquecirrha. Next base: position 3,649,237 of record JACTAT010000039.1, on the reverse strand, counting down.
AAAAATGGCCAAAAATAGGCCAAAATCGAGGCTTTCAAATCGATCCAAATCATGAAAATACCTCCCTAAGGGTAGGAAAACCCGTTCCAATGCCCTTTCCAGGTTATAATAAAGGTATTTAGCCCAAAAAGGGGGAAAATAAAAACCCTCAAAATCGGCCGATTTTGGCAAAAAAGGTAAGGCTATACTATGGAAAAATGGCCAAAAAAAGGCCAAAATCGAGGCTTTCCAAATCGATGCAAATAATGAAAATTACCTCCCTAAGGGTAGGAAAACCCGTTCCAATGCCCTTTCCAGGTCATAATAAATGTATTTAGCCAATAAAAAAGGCAAAATAAAAACCCTCAAAATCGGCCGATTTTGGCAAAAAAGGTAAGGCTATACTATGGAAAAATGGCCAAAAATAGGCCAAAATCGAGGCTTTCCAAATCGATCCAAATCATGAAAAATACCTCCCTAAGGATAGGAAAACCCGTTCCAATGCCCTTTCCAGGTTATAATAAAGGTATTTAGCCCAAAAAGGGGAAAATAAAACCCTCAAAATCGGCCGATTTTGGCAAAAAGGTAAGGCTATACTATGGAAAAATGGCCAAAAATAGGCCAAAATCGAGGCTTTCAAAATCGATCAAAATCATGAAAAATACATCCCTAAGGGTAGGAAAACCCGTTCCAATGCCCTTTCCAGGTTATAATAAAGGTATTTAGCCCTAAAAAGGCAAAATAAAAACCCTCAAAATCGGCCGATTTTGGCAAAAAAGGTAAGGCTATACTATGGAAAAATGGCCAAGAATTGGCCAAAATCGAGGCTTTCCAAATCGATCAAAATCATGAAAATACCTCCCTAAGGGTAGGAAAACCCGTTCCAATGCCCTTTCCAGGTTATAATAAAGGTATTTAGCCCAAAAAAGGCAAAATAAAAACCCTCAAAATCGGCCGATTTTGGCAAAAAAGGTAAGGCTATACTATGGAAAAATGGCCAAAAATAGGCCAAAATCGAGGCTTTCCAAATCGATCAAAATCATGGAAAATACCTCCCTAAGGGTAGGAAAACCCGTTCCAATGCCCTTTCCAGGTTATAATAAAGGTATTTAGCCCAAAAAGGGCAAAATAAAAACCCTCGAAATCGGCCGATTTTGGCAAAAAAGGTAAGGCTATACTATGGAAAAATGGCCAAAAATAGGCCAAAATCGAGGCTTTCCAAATCGATCCAAATCATGAAAAATACCTCCCTAAGGGTAGGAAAACCCGTTCCAATGCCCTTTCCAGGTTATAATAAAGGTATTTAGCCCAAAAAGGGGAAAATAAAACCCTCAAAATCAGCCGATTTTGGCAAAAAGGTAAGGCTATACTATGGAAAAATGGCCAAAAAAGGCCAAAATCGAGGCTTTCCAAATCGATCCAAATCATGAAAATTACCTCCCTAAGGCTAGAAAAACCCATTCCAACGCCATTTCCAGGTTATAATAAAGGTATTTAGCCCAAAAATGGGGGAAAATAAAAACCCTCAAAATCGGCCGATTTTGGCAAAAAAGGTAAGGCTATACTATGGAAAAATGGCCAAAAATAGGCCAAAATCGAGGCTTTCCAAATCGATCCAAATCCTCAAAAATACCTCCCTAAGAGTAGGAAAACCCGTTCCAATGGCCTTCCCAGGTTATAATAAAGGTATTTAGCCCAAAACAGGGGGAAAATAAAAACCCTCAAAATCGGCCGATTCTGGCAAAAAAGGTAAGGCTATACTATGGAAAAATGGCCAAAAATAGGCCAAAATCGAGGCTTTCCAAATCGATCAAAATCATGAAAATACCTCCCTAAGGGTAGGAAAACCCGTTCCAATGCCCTTTCCAGGTTATAATAAAGGTATTTAGCCCAAAAAGGGGAAAATAAAAACCCTCAAAATCGGCCGATTTTGGCAAAAAAGGTAAGGCTATACTATGGAAAAATGGCCAAAAATAGGCCAAAATCGAGGCTTTCCAAATCGATCCAAATCAGCAAAAATACCTTCCTCAGGGTAGGAAAACCCATTCCCATGCCATTTCCAGGTTATAATAAAGGTATTTAGCCCAAAAAGGGGGAAAATAAAAACCCTCAAAATCGGCCGATTTTGGCAAAAAAGGTAAGGCTATACTATGGAAAAATGGCCAAAAATAGGCCAAAATCGAGGCTTTCCAAATCGATCCAAATCATGAAAAATACCTCCCTAAGGGTAGGAAAACCCGTTCCAATGCCCTTTCCAGGTTATAATAAAGGTATTTAGCCCAAAAAGGGCAAAATAAAAACCCTCAAAATCGGCCGATTTTGGCAAAAAAGGTAAGGCTATACTATGGAAAAATGGCCAAAAATAGGCCAAAATCGAGGCTTTCCAAATCGATCAAAATCATGAAAATACCTCCCTAAGGGTAGGAAAACCCGTTCCAATGCCCTTTCCAGGTTATAATAAAGGTATTTAGCCCAAAACAGGGGAAAAGGGCAAAATAAAAACCCTCAAAATCGGCCGATTTTGGCAAAAAAGGTAAGGCTATACTATGGAAAAATGGCCAAAAATAGGCCAAAATCGAGGCTTTCCAAATCGATCAAAATCATGAAAATACCTCCCTAAGGGTAGGAAAACCCGTTCCAATGCCCTTTCCAGGTTATAATAAAGGTATTTAGCCCAAAAAAGGCAAAATAAAAACCCTCAAAATCGGCCGATTTTGGCAAAAAAGGTAAGGCTATACTATGGAAAAATGGCCAAAAATAGGCCAAAATCGAGGCTTTCCAAATCGATCAAAATCATGAAAATACCTCCCTAAGGGTAGGAAAACCCGTTCCAATGCCCTTTCCAGGTTATAATAAAGGTATTTAGCCCAAAAAAGGGGCAAAATAAAAACCCTCAAAATCGGCCGATTTTGGCAAAAAAGGTAAGGCTATACTATGGAAAAATGGCCAAAAATAGGCCAAAATCGAGGCTTTCCAAATCGATCAAAATCATGAAAAATACCTCCCTAAGGGTAGGAAAACCCGTTCCAATGCCCTTTCCAGGTTATAATAAAGGTATTTAGCCCAAAAAAGGGGCAAAATAAAAACCCTCAAAATCGGCCGATTTTGGCAAAAAAGGTAAGGCTATACTATGGAAAAATGGCCAAAAATAGGCCAAAATCGAGGCTTTCCAAATCGATCAAAATCATGAAAAATACCTCCCTAAGGGTAGGAAAACCCGTTCCAATGCCCTTTCCAGGTTATAATAAAGGTATTTAGCCCAAAAAGGGGAAAATAAAAACCCTCAAAATCGGCCGATTTTGTTAAAAAAGGTAAGGCTATACTATGGAAAAATGGGCAAAAAAGGGCCAAAATCGAGGCTTTCCAAATCGATCCAAATCATCAAAAATACCTCCCTAAGGGTAGGAAAACCCGTTCCAATGCCCTTTCCAGGTTATAATAAAGGTATTTAGCCGAAAAAAGGGGCAAAATAAAAACCCTCAAAATCGGCCGATTTTGGCAAAAAAGGTAAGGCTATACTATGGAAAAATGGGCAAAAAAAGGCCAAAATCAAGGCTTTCCAAATCGATCCAAATCATGAAAAATACCTCCCTAAGGATGGGAAAACCCGTTCCAATGCCCTTTCCAGGTTATAATAAAGGTATTTAGCCCAAAAAAGGGGCAAAATAAAAACCCTCAAAATCGGCCGATTTTGGCAAAAAAGGTAAGGCTATACTATGGAAAAATGGCCAAAAAAAGGCCAAAATCGAGGCTTTCCAAATCGATCCAAATCATGAAAATTACCTCCCTAAGGGTAGGAAAACCCGTTCCAATGCCCTTTCCAGGTTATAATAAAGGTATTTAGCCCAAAAAAGGGGGAAAATAAAAACCCTCAAAATCGGCCGATTTTGGCAAAAAAGGTAAGGCTATACTATGGAAAAATGGCCAAAAATAGGCCAAAATCGAGGCTTTCCAAATCGATCCAAATCCTCAAAAATACCTCCCTAAGAGTAGGAAAACCCGTTCCAATGCCCTTTCCAGGTTATAATAAAGGTATTTAGCCCAAAACAGGGGGAAAATAAAAACCCTCAAAATCGGCCGATTCTGGCAAAAAAGGTAAGGCTATACTATGGAAAAATGGCCAAAAATAGGCCAAAATCGAGGCTTTCCAAATCGATCCAAATCAGCAAAAATACCTTCCTCAGGGTAGGAAAACCCGTTCCAATGCCATTTCCAGGTTATAATAAAGGTATTTAGCCCAAAAAGGGGAAAATAAAAACCCTCAAAATCGGCCGATTTTGGCAAAAAAGGTAAGGCTATACTATGGAAAAATGGCCAAAAAAAGGCCAAAATCGAGGCTTTCCAAATCGATCCAAATCATCAAAAATACCTCCCTAAGGGTAGGAAAACCCGTTCCAATGCCCTTTCCAGGTTATAATAAAGGTATTTAGCCCAAAAAAGGGGCAAAATAAAAACCCTCAAAATCGGCCGATTTTGGCAAAAAAGGTAAGGCTATACTATGGAAAAATGGCCAAAAAAAGGCCAAAATCGAGGCTTTCCAAATCGATCCAAATCATCAAAATACCTCCCTAAGGGTAGGAAAACCCGTTCCAATGCCCTTTCCAGGTTATAATAAAGGTATTTAGCCCAAAAAGGGGAAAATAAAACCCTCAAAATCGGCCGATTTTGGCAAAAAGGTAAGGCTATACTATGGAAAAATGGCCAAAAAAGGCCAAAATCGAGGCTTTCCAAATCGATCCAAATCATCAAAATACCTCCCTAAGGGTAGGAAAACCCGTTCCAATGCCCTTTCCAGGTTATAATAAAGGTATTTAGCCCAAAAAAGGCAAAATAAAACCCTCAAAATCGGCCGATTTTGGCAAAAAAGGTAAGGCTATACTATGGAAAAATGGCCAAAAATAGGCCAAAATCGAGGCTTTCCAAATCGATCCAAATCAGCAAAAATACCTTCCTCAGGGTAGGAAAACCCGTTCCAATGCCATTTCCAGGTTATAATAAAGGTATTTAGCCCAAAAAAGGGGCAAAATAAAAACCCTCAAAATCGGCCGATTTTGGCAAAAAGGTAAGGCTATACTATGGAAAAATGGCCAAAAAAGGCCAAAATCGAGGCTTTCCAAATCGATCCAAATCATGAAAATTACCTCCCTAAGGGTAGGAAAACCCATTCCAACGCCATTTCCAGGTTATAATAAAGGTATTTAGCCCAAAACAGGGGAAAATAAAAACCCTCAAAATCGGCCGATTTTGGCAAAAAAGGTAAGGCTATACTATGGAAAAATGGCCAAAAAAGGCCAAAATCGAGGCTTTCCAAATCGATCCAAATCATGAAAATTACCTCCCTAAGGGTAGGAAAACCCATTCCCATGCCATTTCCAGGTTATAATAAAGGTATTTAGCCCAAAACAGGGGGAAAATAAAAACCCTCAAAATCGGCCGATTCTGGCAAAAATGGTAAGGCTATACTATGGAAAAATGGCCAAAAAAGGCCAAAATCGAGGCTTTCCAAATCGATGCAAATAATGAAAATTACCTCCCTAAGGGTAGGAAAACCCGTTCCAATGCCCTTTCCAGGTCATAATAAATGTATTTAGCCAATAAAAAAGGCAAAATAAAAACCCTCAAAATCGGCCGATTTTGGCAAAAAAGGTAAGGCTATACTATGGAAAAATGGCCAAAAAAGGCCAAAATCGAGGCTTTCCAAATCGATCCAAATCATGCCCTTTCCAAAATATACCAATCCCTAAGGGTAGGAAAACCCGTTCCAATGCCCTTTCCAGGTTATAATAAAGGTATTTAGCCCAAAAAAGGCAAAATAAAACCCTCAAAATCGGCCGATTTTGGCAAAAAGGTAAGGCTATACTATGGAAAAATGGCCAAAAAAGGCCAAAATCGAGGCTTTCCAAATCGATCCAAATCATCAAAATACCTCCCTAAGGGTAGGAAAACCCGTTCCAATGCCCTTTCCAGGTTATAATAAAGGTATTTAGCCCAAAAAGGGCAAAATAAAACCCTCAAAATCGGCCGATTTTGGCAAAAAGGTAAGGCTATACTATGGAAAATGGCCAAAAAAGGCCAAAATCGAGGCTTTCCAAATCGATCCAAATCATGAAAAATACCTCCCTAAGGGTAGGAAAACCCGTTCCAATGCCCTTTCTAGGTTATAATAAGGGTATTTAGCCAACAAAAAAGGCAAAATAAAAACCCTCGAAATCGGCCGATTTTGGCAAAAAAGGTAAGGCTATACTATGGAAAAATGGCCAAAAAAAGGCCAAAATCGAGGCTTTCCAAATCGATCCAAATCATGAAAAATACCTCCCTAAGGGTAGGAAAACCCGTTCCAATGCCCTTTCCAGGTCATAATAAATGTATTTAGCCCAAAAGGAAAACCCGTTCCAATGCAAAATAAAATTCTGAAAATAAAACCCTCAAAATCGGCCGATTTTGGCAAAAAAGGTAAGGCTATACTATGGAAAAATGGCCAAAAATAGGCCAAAATCGAGGCCTTCCAAATCGATCAAAATCATCAAAAATACCTTCGTAAGAGTAGGAAAACCTGTTCCAATGCCCTTTCCAGGTTATAATAAAGGTATTTAGCCAATAAAAAAGGCAAAATAAAAACCCTCAAAATCGGCCGATTTTGGCAAAAAAGGTAAGGCTATACTATGGAAAAATGGCCAAAAATAGGCCAAAATCGAGGCTTTCCAAATCGATCCAAATCATCAAAAATACCTTCCAAAGAGTAGGAAAACCCATTCCAACGCCATTTCCAGGTTATAATAAAGGTATTTAGCCGAAAAAGGGGGAAAATAAAAACCCTCAAAATCGGCCGATTTTGGCAAAAAAGGTAAGGCTATACTATGGAAAAATGGCCAAAAAAAGGCCAAAATCGAGGCTTTCCAAATCGATACAAATAATGAAAATTACCTCCCTAAGGGTAGGAAAACCCGTTCCAATGCCCTTTCCAGGTCATAATAAATGTATTTAGCCATAAAAAGGCAAAATAAAAACCCTCAAAATCGGCCGATTTTGGCAAAAAAGGTAAGGCTATACTATGGAAAAATGGCCAAAAATAGGCCAAAATCGAGGCTTTCCAAATCGATCCAAATCCTCAAAAATACCTCCGTAAGAGTAGGAAAACCCGTTCCAATGCCCTTTCCAGGTAATAATAAAGGTATTTAGCCCAAAAAAGGGGGAAAATAAAAACCCTCAAAATCGGCCGATTTTGGCAAAAAAGGTAAGGCTATACTATGGAAAAATGGCCAAAAATAGGCCAAAATCGAGGCTTTCCAAATCGATGCAAATCATCAAAAATACCTCCCTAAGGGTAGGAAAACCCATTCCAATGCCCTTTCCAGGTTATAATAAAGGTATTTAGCCCATAAAACGGGCAAAATAAAAGGCCTTTCTTCTAATACTCTAATAAGGCTAGCAGATCTTCATAAAGGTAAAGTCCTTTTAATATATTTTACAGTGAAGATCGTCAGATAAACAAGATAAGAAATGAAAAATAGCACTGTTTGTAGTATGAAGAAGATCAGCTTGTAAACTGCAATATATTTATGAAAATAATAGTCATTATAGTTTTATAACTACATTGCTATAATCTATAAATGCTATTTTGCAACAAAACAAAATTATTTTTAGACCATGATGATGATTCACAATTGTAAGAAAATTGTGTAAAAATGTTTTTAGTTTCTACAAAGAACAAACGACAACTCAACAAAAGTTCTAATTTTGTCTTCATTTCTACAGAAAATATCAATCTAGTATAACATAAGGAAATGCATTTAAGTTTCCATTGTTTTGAGTAACAATTTCAGTCCAAGTGCACCATTTGTTATTTTCATCATAACAACCATTGATTCCATCTGATTCTGATGTGATATTTTCAAAGTCATTTGTTATATCCCTCCTCTTTACTGCTAAATCTTCTTCAGGAATATCTGAAGGCTCCTCCTCAGCTGATTGTAATTTTATAGATAACATTTTATCCTTATTATCATCTTCATTAAGTATTTGTTCTTCATCATGATTTAAACTGTTTTTCCACTTGTTACAAGTTCTCTTTCATTAATCGTTTGAGCAACATTTGCAGTATTTTCATCATTTAATGATTTTAGCCTGCTTACTCCAGATAAAAGTTCATCTGATGTACTCGATGTTTCTAGTCCACTACAACTTATATTTTCATACTGTCCATTTTTTACAATTGTTTCACAATTTGATGTTTCATCTTTTTCAATGTTGCTGGTAATAGCAGTCAAGTTCTCATTCAACTCAATCAGTTCTTTTGCATTCCCATCGATTCCTTTCCCGTCAATCTTTTCTAAATTTTGTGGAGAACCCTCATTGCTACTTCCAGGATGTTTTCGTTTTTTCCCTGCCTTTTTCTGAATTTCATTGCTCAATTTTTCTTTCTCATTTAAATTCCCTTGTTCTTTTATTACTCCATTTATTTGGGGAACAGGCGTAGATGTCCGACTTCCATTCCCAGGGGAGTCGGTAGTTTTTGATAAGTTCTTGAAATGATTACTGACAAGTTTTTGCCATTTCTTTACAAGTTTTTTGGCCCTTCTTGCTAGTTCTTCGTTATCAGTTTTTTTCCGCATCAAATTTATGATCCTCCCCAGTCTTGTTGTCTGAATAAAAACAGAAAAACATTTATAATTTGTTTTCTCAAAGCAACAAAAGAAGCACAACACAAATTAAAATGCCAAATCTCTTGAGGAGCCAGAAACATTTTTCTACCTGTTCATAAAAATCCCATTCCACATGAACTCAGAAAATTTAATTTTAAAAACACATTGATGGATGATTTAAAAAAATAAATAGATAACAGAGTTTTCCTGGAAATTTTGAATTTATAAACAATATAGGTAAACCGACAAACGAATCGCAGTCCACATTTTCGTACGAGGCACTGGCCTACAGCTACACATGGCAAGCGTGATGTTGATAGGCCATCAGGAAGGACCGAGGATGCCTTGATGAACACCATCTGAAAATGCATTTAGCAAGTTGAAATATTCCAGAAAATACAATATTTAGATAAATTAATCAATATAAATTTACCTCCAAAGCTTCTTTTGTCATAGTTATTCTCTCGAGGACAGACACAATGTCCAGCACCGTACCCATGTCCTGCACCTATCAAAGATGGCGAGAAAGATCAGATCAGGCCGATCGAGATGGCGAAAGAAATTGAAAGTTACGGGGCATTTTGGAGATAGATTGAACCTAAAATACTTACATTGCCTTCTTGATCTACAACTTTATCTAGCCGTGACTTGATATCTTGGGGTGAGGGCGGCATGAATGCCTCCAAGAGATTTGTCTTTGGCCAGCATCTAGCTTCGAGCCATTGGGGCTAGTCATGACGCTTCTCAAAGTCTTGCTTCAATTCTTATTCGATCGCAAAAGGCAGTGGAACTGGGACGAATCGCCAATCTGGCCCTCTGTCGTCCATTTGCATTCTGGGATCGATTTTTACCACAGTCTTTCCGATCCAAATGCATGCTGGGAGTTTCATCAACCAATCAATTTCCTTCATTGCTAGAAAGGTGGGAGGGACAAAAGAAATTTTTCAAAAATTTGGCTTTCTTCCAGTGGGTTTTCTGTAACTGCAGATGAACTGCCGAATCGAAAACCAAAATAATAATGACTAAAATTTAAAGCGAGACTTTCAGTTAATAAGTACAGTATGCTGCAATATTATAAGCAACGTTTTAATTCATTACACGCCATTATCACATACTTAATTTGTATACTTATAAGTGTGCGTAACTTTGAATAGCAAAACCTTTTTAAAACCACAAATTAACTCTTAAAACTCCTATGAAAATACAGCAAAGAAGGGAAAGAGAAATAAAGCACAACTTTTGGTAATAAAACATTTTATAAAATACACAAATACATTTCCCATTTACTAATAACAACACATCTAAATCAATAAGGGACGCTTATATTATGATTCTGTAGAAAAATGACAATGAGATGAGGACTGTACTAAGACTGTTCTTCAGACATTTTTACTCACAAAAATGAACAGCTAATCGATATCCATACATAAACTTATTTTCTTCTTCAAATTAACAGACAGATGCAGAACATTTTGAAAGAGATGTGTTGTCGCAATCTTGTCTTGCAAACTATTCACTACATTGCATATATATGTTATCATCATCATCAAAATAACGAATTGGAAACATCAATGTAACATCTAATTTAGGATTGTGCATTCTTAATGATTGTTTGTGATAATGATGAATTAATGATGTAAAATCAGGATAGATATTATAAGGTTCAGCAAAACCATATCCATTTGGTCCTTTCTCGATTGTGATATGCTTGATAGATTGGTCATGACTAAAAAATAGACAGAAAATAAAGATTTAATCATCATTTCTAGATATTTACACTCTTTCATAAAAATAATTTGGTAAAACATATTCCTGCATTTTCGTGGAAGTATACGAAAAAACCTAAGAATAAGCCCCGAACAAGCAGGACTAGCCTTACGAAAGCCACTTTTACAAGAGAGCTTTGTGCTAAACTGAAACTAAAATGACAAGACCTATTCATGACAATAAAGCAGACAGAAAAGGAAGTAAGCAAGGGTGTACATTTTCACACAAATCTGATACTTCTGTAAACTTATACCGTCACAAATAAGAACAGAAATGGTCCAGAAAGGAGAACAGAATCCTCAGACCTAATTGTTCTTACAGAAAAAAAGTGAAGGAGAATTTCTTTTGCAGTATAACTAAGAATTGGCCAAGTGCTGAAAGTTGCTTAAAATGTTCTCAATACTGGTTTAACCGAAGTCAAACTGCTTTTCTGGGGGGTTTCCATTGTTCCATTCGTTTCTGGCCAATCGTAAATGGTCAAAAAACACAACGAACCAATCTGATGCATGAGCAAAATCATGACTCTAAGGGTATACCTTGATTCAAGACTGTTTGCTATACCCTTGATTTCTATGGACACTACTTAAAATAAATTTGAAAATAACAAAAACACAATACATACACAAGTGAAATAACATGCTCATGTCTTCTCTTCTCACTTTCTCTGACAAAAAATGTCCCATCTGGTTTCCCATTTAACATCATTCGAACTGTTTCCCTATAAAATCAAATAATCGTACTATAAGACAATTTACTCATTATTAATTTGAATGCAGTCCCTCTTCTAAGTCCTCATTAAACGATCATTGAGTATCAAACGTTGGAGATTCGGTTAGAAAACAAATGTTTAATCGTTTGGCCATTAGGTTAAACATTGTCCAAAAACAGTTTTGCCTGAAAAAGCATAACTTGTTAATGAACCGTAGAAATACTTTCAAGCAACTCTGCTTCACTGGCAATGTTTTGCATTCGCTTTGACAAACATTGTTAAGCAAATCTCGATTGTTTGACAACAATGTTTGATCATTTAGCCATGAGATGATTACTTCATAATCATTTTGATTTCTGTTTGTTAAGAAGAATTGGAAATGACGCTACAAAGCAATGGAAAGTCTGGCACGGAATCTGCATTCGATTCACCATAAGGTACTTTGTCAGCATGGTTATCTTGATTGCTTCGTGACTCTAAAGATTCTAAACAGGCTTCAGCGTAATTATGACTTGTCATACGACTCGTTCAACATCTCCAAAAACATGAAATATAAGCAATTAAATTGATAGCGAAATCGAAAGTTCAAAACCTTTTAACTTTTCCCATCATCCATGATTCTTGTGGAAGCTCATCACGTTCTTTTTGATACGTCATCGCGGGTAATTGATCATATATTCTAATAATGCAAAAATCCATATGTTCAGTTGAATATCAAACCCCTAACTGTTTTGACCCCCTCCCACAATTTGGGAGCGGAGAGTACAAAGCATCTAAAGAGCTTCGACAGAGGGTATTACGTTTAACAGAGAAGTCACGAAGCAAAACACAAAATACAGTATTTATATGAAATATCTATTATTATTTTGCTTATCAAAACTTCTTTAGAACTGACGATATTTCTCAAGAAATCAAGCGATTATCGACTACTGGAGCAATTAAGCTATAGAGGGGGGGGGGGGGTACGACCTCTTTATGTAGAGAATATAAAGTAACTGTTGGACCTGTCCTTTTTATCATTATTTTGAAGGTTGAATTTCTTGTGAGCGAAGATAAATTGGGGATTACTTTCAAATAACTTTGTATTTGAAGTGTAAGCAACATACAAGACAACAAAATAATGTACGAACCCTTCCTCTTCTTGTTCACTGAAATATTTCTCTCTGTCTGGATTAGAATCTTTCAGTTTTCTACAAAGGGAATAAAGAGAATGATCAAAGTCATAAAGAAACATAGCACAACAAAAATCAATAAATCTTCTGCATAGAAAATTGCTTAATAAGGCCTCTCATAAAACAGTTGTTTTAAAATGTGTACTTAAAGAACTTTGCTTCTAAATGGTGAACGACACACAATATGGAACGCTTTGAAGGTAAGTGTCTCAGCTGTTGGATATACTTGAAAATTTTTAACATGTGTAACTTGTGTAAAAGATGTCATTCTGCCCAATCTATGTAACCTGGGTAACATGGGGAACATTTTCCTGATGTGTGTCATGAAAATGGATTCACACAATGACTGAATTATTGGACAAATAAACTTAACAAATGGGTGAAAACTGTAACACGTCTAACCAGCATAAAGGACGTAACACATGTAACATGGGTAACATGTGCAATGTTGTAGCATCTGGAACAAAGGAATTTACACAATATCCGAGTAAACATGCGTGACATGACAATCAATGTACAACAGATTAACACAGGTTTATACAAAACCATAACAAACAAACCTTTGTAATTCATTGTATTTCTGTTTGATCTCTGGCATATCATATTTCATATCATTAAGATATTTTTCCATTACACAATATTCTTCGTTTTTCTTTCTAAATAAATCATCAACTTCTTTCAAAGCTTTTTTCTCATTCTCCAGCCTCTTATTCATTCTGGCTATCGTTTCCTGGAGCCTGAAATAAGAAATATTTATTAGAATACCGTCAAAGCTCTAGAAAGCCCCTACTCTCTATTCCCTTTCGAATTAGTAGCATTTATTCTCTATTTGGCTTACATTTCAGAGGGAAGAAATTATGATTGGCGATGGACTTTATCTATCGTTTTCCCCTCAAAAATATGCTTTTGATTGAAATGTGAAAGTGACTTGTTCCCCCTCCCCCTCTCTAAAAATACGATTTTGAAGCAAAGATTTGACAAAATGAACAACTCTCGCTCTGTTATTTGATTGATTGATTTGGTGGGCGAAAGAAAAGCCAGTGAGGCCGATGATTAAAGTTATCTATTGTCTTTGCCCTCCAAAATGGGTTTGTGATTGGCATGTAAAGTTGCCGAAACCCATCTCCATTAAGCCCTTTATTACGCCCACTGATTTCAATAGTAACAACAGTACAACTCTCCACACATTGACGTGCAGCAAAGCTATAGCACTGTGTTCGTCGACAAGTACCATAGAGTAAGATGATGTATTGAGAATTCTACATTAAAATGCTTCTATAGCCATGAAGAACTCTATTGAAAGTAATTAGCTACTTACACAGCCCTGTCATTGGGGGCAACTTCACCCCGATAACCACTCGCAAGATTTATATGTTCTTCTACCAAATAAACAACTTCTGTTTGTGCTTGTAGCATTTCTTTAGCATCTTCAACTTCCTGCAAGATATTTACACTTGTTTATAGGAGCTGATATTCTTTTCTGGAGTAACTTTCTTTCCAATATCTTTTTCCATCAAGGCATCTAGGCCGAGATAGCCCTTAACCAACGTACAATGGTAAAAGAACAATCTTAACCTATATAAAGCTAAAGGAAGCATTTAAGCTCAAGTATACAATTAAGTAGTGTGTTCCCCTTTTTTGATCATCATGTGATCACCAGATTCACATGAAGAATTAGAGAGCCGGTGCTCCCCACACCCTGTCAATAAGTCTGGAAAGAAAAGTTTAAGCAACTATGTAAATAAATGATCACTTTGCAGTCCAGAGCTTTTCTTTGAGTTATACTTGCAGGTTATACTAAAGATTTGTGGTTGTCAGTCCAACTCTGAAGTAAACCGCTTTTGAGTTGATGTTGCTGTTGTTTAGCAAAGCAAAGGCTATGATGTTGCTGTTTGCGAGGTTGGGACAAAATTTAATGTGTCTTCAATGTAATGTATCTAATGTGACCACAACTCCTGGTTCTTTGGCCATTAGTATAGAGAACTGACTATTATCTTCAGACAGGAACGAATGATCTTTCAACCAAGAGTTCAATCTGGAAAAACCTGTCAATTTCTCTCATTCAAGATATACCAATCGTTATGACTGGAAGGCTGTTGAAGTTGTTAAATTTTGATTATATTGAAGAAAAACACACAAAAAACTCAGTTACCTGTGAAGCTTCATTTAATTTATTTTCGAGCATTGTGTATTGCCCCATTTTAGCAGATACTTCTTGCAACTCTTGTTCCACTTGATGTAATGGTATATCTGATAGGTTCTAAAGAAAATTAACCCATTATTATCATTTTTCCCCTCAAATTTTACCTATAGTTTCCAGCAAGTTAGTTTCTTACTGATGGGGAGGGAAAAGTCAAACAATTCGAAGCTAACAAACCTCATATTTTGAAACAGGATATAAAAGTTTGATATCCAAATTTGAATTATATTCTTTTAAAGAATGATTTGAAAAATGGTCGACCAAAGCAAAAAGCGATGGAAATGCGCTTGAATCTGTGAATCCATAATGTCCATCTTTCTGGTAAATTTTGATCAGTTTATTTCCCCCATCTTTTCTGTAAAAAATAAAATATTAGAAAAATTATTCATCAATTAAAATATGTACAAACATAGTCACAAAAATTGGACAAAAAAGACAAGATCAGTCATTGAAAGACAGGGACTAGACTATTATCAGAGAAGAAGACCAGAAGTTCCATTCTAAGGAGATGCATGCACTAGCTAACTGTCAATTATTTGCCTCTTCTTGTAAAAATAAAGATGTATACTGGATAAGCCTTATCAAAAGGAGTCACAAAGACCTAGGTTCAATTTGCCGAACCGGTTATTTCTATACAAATCAAACAACACACAACAACACTCTAGATGCACTAGGTCCTGAGCAAAGGCGGTCTGCAATCTTAACAATAAATATTTGCTAAGCAGTAATATAAAATGCAAATATGAATAAATTGTCTAGTCTTGAATTGTCTAGAGATGAAGAGTCTAGTCTTTTGAGTCTTGTCTTCTTAGTATATATATATCGCTCTACTTAAATGTATCGAGCACTTTTTCGGTAAACCGAAATACAGATTTCGTATACTTTGCTAAGCTAAGTGGTAATATAAAATGCAAATATGAATTAATTACCTTAGAGTTAAGGTGTACTCTCCTTTCACTTGTGAGTCTCTTATAAGAAATGTTCCCTCTGAAGTGTCTTTTAGTTTCTCAGATGCTGTCTCTCTAATAAGACAAAAATAATAGTCCCATTTTAATGGAAGTAAAAGTCATTCGAACTCCCACACAAAGAAGACTTGCAAAATTAGTAGAGAGGGGGGCTTTCGATGCCTATTTCAAACTTTAGGTTGAAAGAAGGGGCTTATTAGAGAAAAGACTTGATTGATAGGAGCTTGAAGCAAGGGAGGCTTAATAGAAAGGAGTCTAAATGAAGTGGAGGCTAAATAAACAGGAGGCTTAATAAAGATGAGACTTAATAGAGAGGAGGCTTGATAAAGAGGAGGCATAATAGAAAGGATGCTTAAACGAGAGGAGTCTTAGCTTAAAGAGGAGGCTTAAAAGAGATGATGCTTAAACGTGAAGAGGCTTAGAGCAGAGGCTTTATGAAGAGGAGGCTTAATATAGAAGAGGCTTAGGTGGATGCTTAATAAAGAAGAGGCTTAATAAAGAAAAGGCTTTATAAAGAGGAGGCTTAATAAAGAGGATGCTAAATACAGTAGGAGCTAAAAAAGCTTCTACCGTATTAAATATATTGCTTTCACTTATGGCTCGTGCATCTACCTATTACTTTTAACATTTTGATCCGTACAATTAATGCTAGTATACAGTTTAAATAGGAAGAAAAGGGATGCTGAAGTGAAACTTAAAGATTCAGATTCAGTGATACCTTGTTATCGAACCCCAATACCATTCTGCAGACTCGAGTCTTTGAGTGCCTTGGGCGTCCATGGAGGACTTTCTCAAAGTTGGTTGTCGAGCTACGAAAAAAAGATCAATTCAAAAGCTATTTCAAAGCTATAGTGGATAACTTAAAAACTGAAAAAACCCTTGGACGATTTACGTGGACTTCGTACAATAATAGCAGAAAATACAACACTGAGGCATATTGCGGTTTTCTGTTGATTTTTCCAAAGAAACTGGACAAATACTAACTTCACATATTCTTTGGAATCTAAAACTGTTTCTCGCCAATCACTTTTTAGAAAAACTTCCACCCATGACAAATCTAATTCAAGGTCCAAGGAAACTCGACCAAACAGAAGGATAATAGGCAGATGAAGGGCACAACAGATTACAAACAAAAAATGTCGTATTCCATACGAAAATGAAAAAAGTAACATCAAATGAAAAGCTACCTGGAATAGATGGTGTAATCGGTTTAATTCTTTCGCTTAGAAGAAGTTCTATAACTCTACTTTGGTGATCTAGATTCTTGATGAATTTCCTGAAACGACAGGTGGAATTATTCATTTATGTTGCAGTAATTCGAAACCTATAATGACATCACCAACCTCGTGACATTTACTGATTTATAAAAATGTATAAAAGTCTTAAAATCAGACTAGGTCATAAAGTACCTGACTTCGAAGTAAAATAATTGGTTGTGTTATTTTCCAAATTACCTTAGATATACAATATCTAAAATCTTTCTTGACATTTGATCTTACCATTTACGTAAACAGGTTCCATCATGTGATCACGAACCCACGCATCCTTATCAGTTATAAATGGGGATTTCTTTAGGGGATTCTCATGCCCCACTTACATGCGCACGCTTCCCCCAAATCGTGTCCGCATTCTTGCATTCTTATGTTACTGACATTCTTGATTGTTTCCTATTGAATATTACTTCCTTGTTCGGAGGGTCAATTTGCACTTTAGTCTCTGTTCTCACCCAGTTCAGCATGATGGGTTTCGAAATTGGACAACATGATCAGAGAGCCAAGGACATTTCAACTGAGCTAGAGGCTAGAGAGCTCAATTAACTCTCAAAGTCATACAGCCCAAGGATCTTCTCCTGTTCTGTACTTATCTATCAACCATTTTCTATATCTTTATACATTTATCTGATTTCAAACTCTCACCCTCAGAATGTTCAGAAGGTGTTTTTTTTAAAGAAAGTCTCAGTCTAAATCTTCTTGCAAAATGGTCCATATAGAAAAATGAAAAGTAACTAATCTATTCGAAGATGTGAAAAGATCTCACCTCACTTCACTGTCAAATGGACGCAATAGCAAAACACCAAATACTTTACATATTCTTTCAAGACTTAATCCATCTTCAAAGTTGCAAACTCTACAATAAAAAATGACTCAGTCAGCGAAATAACGACAATGTATTGTGATCCTGTTGTAACTGTCTTGATAGGTCTGGACGCTTCAAGGAAATCATTAATCGTTCAGTACCTGAGGTGAAAGCTTTCAAGAGAAGTTACTCTAGTAGTAGGTAAATATCTCAATGATGTACCTCATTAGATGAGATTGCAAATATTCGAGTACAATTCTGTTTCTTTCTGGCAACTCTCTGACCTGTCTCATGATTGGTTGTTGATCAATGTTTACTGATGTTTGACTTAGTTCTGAAAAAGAAAGAAAAAAGGTAAAACATTTCAAATTAAGGGCAAACTTCTCCTTCAAAGCTTCCCTTTCTATTCAGTCCGTCCGTTAAAAACATTTCTCTCTATCAAGTGTCCATCTCTTTTAAATTTCCTCTATTTATCAAACTGCTTCTCTTAATAAAGCTACCCTCCCTAGTAAGCCCAATAGTGCATCTTCTCCTCCTGACGTTGCTAAAGAGCAAATAGAATACTATACAGTACAAGCTGCAGGTCTTCGTCAGCTATAGAGCTGCCACAAGCTACGACTTACATTTGAGAAACAAAATTGCTTTCTTTGTTATCTGCTCCATTACTTGTTTGCTACCCTCATCGATGGAGTATAAAAAAATAACATCGATGATACCTCCTTATAGAAAATAAACATCTCCAGAAAGGTCTACTACATCAGACAGAAAACAAGGGATAACGCAAACGAATAAAAAACATGATGTACATACTTGCTGCAATGATAAAATCTTCATACTTTTCAGGCGTAATAATAGATGACGTCATTTCTAAAAGATACTGTTTTAATGCTGACGCAGCAATATTAGGATCTCTCCAATCACTGTCCATCATATTAACGCCGTCTGGAGCTGGAAAAATAGATATGACGTTTTAAGAGCGAGGGCTAAACAGAGATGGCGACTCAAAGGGTTTGGGCCTCGTGGAAATGACGGTTTAATAAGGGTTTGTAGATAGAAAGGCTGAATAGAGAGGGTAGCTTTATAGACAGAAACAGTTAAATAGATAGAGGAAACATGAAAGCGATAGCTACTGAATATAGTTTGGGCTAAATACAGATGGGGCTTCGTAGATAGAGTCACTTAATAGAGAGGTGGCTTATAGAAAGCTTTAAAGTAACATGCTTAATGGGAGCATGAGAGATAGGTGGCTATAACAAAACAGAGCTAACAAAAAGGGGGATAAATAGACAGGGGGTTCATAGAGAGAGAGAACATAGGGGCCCTATGGGCATGTTCGAAGAACGAATCTGGTTGAATATAGCTATTTCGGTCAAATGATGAAATATGTTCATCGGTATGCACAACGATGACGATAATGATTATGGTGATAATGGTGGTGGTTATGATGATGATGTTGATGAACAAGATGATCATGATGCTGGTTGGTAGGGGTGATTGTGGTTGTACGGTGGGTATGGTGGTGGTGGTAGAGGTGGTTGTGGTGCTGAAGGGGTGGTTGTGGTGGTTGTGATAGGGGTGATCGTGGTGATGGTTGTAGGGGTGGTTGTGGTGGTGGTGATAAGGGTGGTCGAGGTGATGGTTGTAGGGGTGGTTCCGGTGGTGGTGATAGGGGTGGTCGACGTGATGGTTGTAGGGCTGGTTGCGGTTGTGGTGATAGGGGTGATCATGATGCTGGTTGGTAGGGGTGATTGTGGTGGTATGGTGGGTGTGGTGGTGGTGGTAGAGGTGGTTGTGGTGCTGAAGGGGTGGTTGTGGTGGTGGTGATAGGGGTGGTCAAGGTGATGGTTGTAAGGTTGGTTGTGGTGGTGGTAGCGTTCCTTTAGATGTTGCACACCGTCAATGGTGGTGATGGTAATCATGATGATGATGATGATGATTATTATTATCATTATTATTATTATTATGATGATTTTCATCGTGAGGATAATAATAATGACGATTTGTTTTGAAAACTGTTTTGAAATTGCCGCTCTTTGGCAAAACTCTTTGATAAATGTTGAGAATGCCTGAAATGTCATTTACCAAAGCAAGGTGGCAATTTTCCAGTTCCATTTAGTAAACAAGGATGAGTCAATTGTCACATGACCCCAGATTGACAAAAGTGCTTGCAGGCCGAATTGTGAACAACTAACCGCAAATTGCGCATAAATGGCCGAGACAATGGCCCTAATGGCATTATTGAGATGCTTATACTATTGTTACACGTTTTCCATTGTTCAAGCGTTGGTTAGTAAGTGAGTGAGTTAGTTAGTTAGTGACACGCCACCCCACACCAATGTGTTCGAAATTCTTCGAACACAAAAAGGGGATAACTAGGCAGGGGGTTCATAGAAAGAGGGGCTTATTAGCAAGGGGCTTGATAGAGAGGGGTATTAATAGACAGGGGAGTTTATATAGAGAGAGGGTCTTAATAAGGTAGTATATACGCTCACCTTGATTCAAAGCATTTCTCATTGATAATAGTTCAAGAAATGGAACAGCATTGAGATATAAATCTTTGATGTTATGACCTTTTTTATCAATGGTATTTACAAGTTTCTTGATACAAACTGGAACACCTGTTGATGAATCATTCAACTCTGCGCCAAACGAAGGATCTAGAAAATATTTGAAAGCATCAGCAAGATGATCAGGCACACGTGCATAAGTACTACTATACACATACCACGACTGAAGGGGCCAGAATCTGATTTACTCAATAAAAAAGGTGAAGATTCACTGAGATAGAACGCTCAATTAAATTGTTGGTGTGCTTTCAAAGTAACACAGCCCTGGGCTCTACTCCTATCAGTCCTATCCGGTCGTTATGTTTCGGCTATGTTCAACATTAGGATATCAGTGCCAATTATCTGTGCCATACAAATTAGTTATTTTTCTTGACTGTCAAACACAATGATAACCTTGCTTACAAGTAGAATACCACAGTTGACGAGATTTAAACATGATCAAAGAGACGACAGCTACTCCACTGAGCAAAAGACTGAGCCAAAAATGCTTCAATTACAAGCCAAGATCGCCATCCGTCTAGCTTCCCGGATTAAGTCAGGAAACCGAGCTTCAACTGAATTATTTTTTTTCCATAACAAAGCCTTTGAATGTACTGTATAACATAAGCAGAATTCCATTATCAATTACTACTACTAATACGATCAAGTGAGCACTTACTTCCTATCGTAGTAACTGGAAATGAATAGGAAAGAACAGTTGCAAGGTTTATGTCTTGAATAAGAGGGAAAAGCCTATTAGAAAAAGAAGTCGACGAACCTTTAGCATCGCTTGATCGTCTTGCTCTGTAATATTTCTGCTTGCAAACTGTCAATCCATATTGAGCACACTTTCGATGACACTGTATTCCACAAGCTAGAAAAAGGGAGAAAATTAAATCGGTCAAGTTGATGACTTTGCAAATGTTTTGATCAATGAAAAAGGAACTTTGGAAAGAAGAAAAGATTACCGTTGCAAATAAGTCCTTGACGAACGAGGCCAAACATGCATTTTCTGCATACATCACAACCTTGCATTGTTGTGAACGTGTGTTCTTGTAATTCGTGGCTGTTTATTGCAGCTGAAAAAGATGAGAGAAAAAATGAATTTGACGTAGAAAAACTTCCGAACTTTCAAAGTCAATGGATAACAAGAAAATAATTGAATTGAATTGAATCAATAATATTACACTGTGCTGAAAGTAATATTGGACAAACCTCTTGCTGAGTCAGCGAAATTCTCATCTGGAACAGGAACACGTGGAAGCAATGTGTTACTTGATCCGATCTACAAAATATTGGCATCATTAGGAACACATCCTCATTCCTCAATGAAATTTGTTTGAAACAGAGATAGAGATGGCGCTAAGCTCTTCAGTTCGAGGGGCATTTCACTGTTCATAAAGGTGTATGATGTTGCTGTTGACACAAAAGGATTTCCAAGGGATCCCTGTGAAACCAATAGAATTTACAGCAAGAATGCACGAGATTCTCAAGGAGTGAACTGCCCCCGTGCCAACATAGTTATCAAATATTTGAAGAAGATTGCACAGACGGTTTGTCCATTTGATTTCATGGCCTGAAAAGATCATTGGGTACATTGCTCTTCTTGTTCTTTGCCTGCTTTTTGTACTTGGATTATCTCCCTCATAGACTACAAAGGTTATCTACGCAATTACAGCATTTTGTGTTTCAATCAGTTAGTGAAATCATCAAATTTCGTCAAATTTCTTATCATCAATGAATTTTCAATAAAAGACAGCTGCTGCAAATCAAGATACTATCAAGACATCGAAAGATGGCAATGAACAAATATAGCTAAGTTTCTCAAGTTCCTTTAGGTATTTAATGAAAAGAAAGATGCATTAGCTCTTCGTGCAATCTTTTCAAAGATTTGGTGCCTAAGTTGCGCCTCGATTGCAGCAAAATTCGTTAGGGTACTAGGATTAGCGTATCGTCTTCAGCTTCATTTGCTATTACATAGTAAACTAAATCATAAGAAAGTAAAGGACACGGAAAGCAAACGAGTGATTGATTTTAAGATTGATTTGAGATAAAAGAATCAAGATAACTTGATAAATAAAGGTTACCGTACCATATCAGTTCCTTGAATAAGTTCTTTAATGGTATTCGAGAGTGATCGAACATCAAAGTCGTGAGGGACAGCAAGAGTCTGCAAAAAAGAACAAAGTAAGGGTTACATGACAGGCAACTCTAACACTGCAAAATTCAGAAAACAGTGGGAAGAAATTTCCAATCAAATGATTAGTAGGTTGGAATAGGTTTTGATGGTATCGTAACATGACCAAGTCACCACACATTTCAGGTCAAGTCGCTTTTGTGGTTTAGCCAACTCACTACACCTTGTTGATCAACTCGCCTCAGTTTGAAATGTTCGAAATTCAAATTTCTTAAAATTTGGTTAGTGTTTCTTGACTGAATCTCGTAAAAATAGTTTTTGAGTAGTACAAAAACTTCAGAAATGCGATAAACAGTGGAAACATTTTCGTGCATAATTAAAACGTTTTTTCGTCTCACACTCCTCAGAGCATGAGCGTCAGAAACAGACCAAAACAATGAACTAAGGCGGAACTAAGGTGGTCTGTTTCTAAAGTTCATACTCTGAGGATTTTCAGCGATTTAATTACAAGTATCAGGAATGCTGCCCCCAAATCCCATTTATCCTCTGAAAGAGTCGTCTTTTGAAGAGGCGAGTTGACAAGATAGATGCGTGGCAACTTCACTGTGGCAATATGACCTGTTACCATTTAATGCGTGTAAAACTAGTGCACAAAGACTATGTCTGACAAAATTCCAGCACTGGGTACTCATATACAGATCTCAATGCTGCCTACCTAAGACAACCAGCAACTTGTAGAAGATGACTATAAGGAAATAAAAACTCAAAAACTTGTTATCATACAAAGACCTTGCGGTCACATTGAGTCACTGCTACTTAATAAATGGATGTCATCCTTAAAAATAGGTCATAACTCATCTTACCTTCTTTAAATAAGCTTCATCAATATTATAAAGCATTGCTCCTGTTATGCTCTTGTCTTTGAATGAATGAATGTACTGATATGCTCTTACTGCTGCAATCCATTCTAAAACATCTGTATTCTCCCAGTGTTCTATAGGCTAAAGACAAAAATATCTCAGTTCAGATCAATTTATCCACCATACAATTGATATTGGAACCTTCAAATATGTTTTTAATCAAGGATAATAGATGGTAGGTCAGATAAGATGAGAGTTGGAGCGTTTGACTCCCTTCTCTGCCAACTAGGGAAGTACCCACTAACACCATCCTTTGTTATAAGGGATAAACATTTAAGCTTTGCCCTTCGCAATCCTTCACGGCAAAACTAAGTCATTATCACCTGCTACCCCCATTTCTTTGGCACATGCCCCCTAAACCAATCAACAATGCCCAAATAAGAAATAACTTCTAACCTGCAGAAGATCTGCTTTCTCGTAGTCCATCATATATTTGCGATCTGGATCACAATCAATGGTATTGAAGTAGAAACTGCAACCAGTGTGACTTGCTGAAAAGCATTCTGTTGGAAGAAATAGAAATTATTATGCAAGATGATGCAAAGATATGGATCTGTGAGTAACTACATTAGCTGGATACAAGCCTGCTTATTAAGGTGCATACTTTTGGGTTCATTTCCTGCCTCTTCTTTTTTGTGGAGACTTCCGAGGGCTTCCGAAAGATGACAAACCCATTCTTCAAAAAAACTCTTGTGAAACTCTGAGAACCTAAAAGCTCCAGACTCTCCTGATTCCAGAGCAGCAAGATTTTGCAGACTTCACAGAGATTTTTCTTTTCAAATCAATGTCTCCTAAGTCTTTCCTTTATCAAGAAAGTTAGCTTTTGGGCTGTGGGAAAGCTTGCAAAGTCTTTTTTTCTAAATTCTCAATATCAAAGCAAAACCCCAAAATTGATTATTCAGAGATAAAACTACGTCTGACCTGAACACCAAAAGCAGGAAACTCCAGCTCCCCAAATGAAGTCTTTACCTGGAGGAAAATCATTGGAAGAAAATGTTAAAATGATACATAAAAATGTAGACTGAATCAATCATATATGTCCTCTGGTGTTGAGTCTAATCAGGCAAGTAGCTTGTAGCGTCAGGAACTCAGCAAGTCAAGATTAGGGGCCCAGCCACGATAGCATTACATCAAGGGTTGAGAGTTCCCTACTGCATCTACATCTGAGATCCCAACAACTGCTGTCAAATACAAGGTGCTGTTTGAAGATGCTTAGTATCATGGTGTTATCCAGCTGACTTGTAGTGCCAGTAGGTGGTCAGGGTTTGAGCCCAGCCACGGTGGCGTCACAGCCAGGGTCAAGGTCTCAATTAGTTAACCTACTACTAAGATCCTAGCCACTGGCTCTAAAACATCATTTCAACTCCACACTATTTCACCGCCACCAAGCCACCAATCTATATAAATAAGAGAATATATAAAACATGGTCTTACATTGCTCACACCAGACAGGCTTGACAAAATGTATATTTTCCAATTTGTGTTTATTTATGACAACATTGCTCCAGTCGACCCCTAGAAAGACAAGTGATATCATTATTCTTATAGTACATCAGCCCTTTCTGCAAGTAACTACCCACTCCAGTTGGCCCTTGCACATTTGACAATTTGATACCTATGTGCAACTTTAGCAAACTTGGACTAGAGGGGAGGGGGTATTTCATTAAGACCTAAATCTGAAGGTAACCGATGCGACAATTGTAAAAAAACTAATTTGCGTAAATAATACACCTTGTTTTTCCAGATTTGTCTCAGCAGGAGGGCCAAGGGGTGTTGGTTTAGGTGGTCTTGGTGGTGGGGGTGGTGTAAAATCTTCAACGACAGTGACATAAGTTCCTGAAATTGTCCATATTCATTTGAATTCTTATTAGTTCCTTCCAGCCATCCACATGGGTCGATTATTGGTTTCGCAACAACGCAGAGATCTCCTTTATGCAATTCAATTTCTCCTTCTACTTGTGGAATATAATCAAATTCAGCCACAAATGTAACAATTCCGACATTTCCATTCAACGAAGATGCCATTATTTTGAATTAATGCATTGTTTGTAAGAAACCATAAATACTAATATTTATCATAAATTTTATTGAACTATCACTCTGGTCGCAGATACCAATTCATCAGAATTCAAAAAATTCGACCGTCATCAACGAATGTCAATGATTCCGGAAGCGAATACTTTGTCCATGGCTTTGTCGTGAAGCTCTTTCTCGTCCAAGAAAATTTTGAAAACCAAACGCCTTTTGAACAGCCAAACGAAGATCAATCATTGAATCAAAATCAGTCACTCCTGAGACTAAGAAAATCCACAAAAAGAGCCAATCGTTCTTCACTCTTCGCAACCATATCCAGAGTAGGCCAAGCCTTCCAAAAGTCACTTCGGAATACTTTCACCAAATCGAGGTCAGCATCGACATGCGTTTGCCCGCGTGCCCCGCGTGTACGTTCAATTCACAACACACGCGTTTGCACGAACGAGCAAACGAAAAGTGTACCAAAACACGAAATATGCAGAACAAAATGCTTTTAATTTTCACAAGGTTTGATATATAAAATGCTCTTTACTTATAAGTTCTGTAAGAGCTACTGTGTAGTTCCTCAGCTAATTTTTTATATTCCATTGATTTTTTGTCATCTTTTTCAACACCGTCACCTATTTTATACATTCTACTCAAATTAGCACAAGCCCATGGATGACCTAAATCACAACTAATTACAGACAAATTAAGTGCTTTTTCCATGTTTTTGGGAACACCTTTTTTGCCAGTCAGATAAATTGAGCTAAGATTAAAGCAAGAGCCACGATGACCATAATCACATCCCATTTCAAAATATTTTATAGCATTATCAATATCTTTGTCTATTTTTGATTTTTCATGACCATTTAAGTATATCATTGCAGCATTATTGCACGAGCCAGGTGAACTGCTATCACATCCCTTTACAAAATATTTCAGTGCTTTTTCATAATTTTTTTCTGCAAAAGAAATAAAACTGTGTCAGTGATAGCTAATGAATATATGTAATGTGAATCAAAGAAAATGAGTACATATCAAATGAAAATAATTAAAAACTAATTCTGAATAAGAATTGTACCTTTTGCAGTAAAATACAAATGTCCCAATGAAAAACAACTAGGAGTATAATTTCTTTCATCACAGTTTGTTTCATAATATTTTGCTGCTTCAGCTTTGTTTCCTTCTACAACTTGCAAAAATTCTCCAAGCTCATGACATCCTAAAATTTATAAAACACAATGTTGCATAATACAGGTCCTTTTTATTTCAATATGGCATTGAAATTTCACTCCGTAAGAATTCTTTAATTATGAAAAGGATAGACTACCTTCCTTTTTCCTCTATTGCAGTCGTGAGTTAGTAATTCTCTCAATCTTTTAGCGTATTCTTCAGATTCCTGTTCCTCTGTTTTGCTGGAAGAAAGCATTTCTTTCAACTTCTCCATTTTGACTTTTTCGATTTTTTCCCCAGCACAAGCAGCCTCGTTTTAGTACTAAGACAATAGCCAATCAAAAGCCGTGTTGCATTTTGTTAGCCAATCACCAACCAGGATTTTTAATCTTCTTTCATTTGCAGTGGGAATCGAAAACGACAAAATGGCGGACAAGTTAGTAGAAGCTGTTAACTTTGCAGCCATAAAACACAAGAACCAGAGAAGAAAAGACGAGGATAAAACACCATATATTAATCACCCGATTGGTGTTGCATTCATCCTAAGCAATGAAGCAGAGATTGATGATATTCAAGTCCTGATTGCAGCAATGTTGCACGATACTGTTGAAGACACTAACACAACTTTTGATGAAATAGAAAATATTTTTGGAAAAGAAGTTCGAGATATTGTTTGTGAATGTTCCGATGACAAAAGCTTGCCGAAAGAAGAAAGAAAGCGCTTGCAAATAGAACATGCATCGGCCCATAGTTACAAAGCAAAACTAGTCAAACTTGCTGATAAGATTTACAATTTGCGTGACCTAAATAGGAGTACCCCTGTTGGCTGGAGTGAGCGAAGAGTGGATGAATATTTTTTATGGGCTTCAAGAGTCTTTCAGGGGCTACGAGGCACAAATTCTAAGCTAGACAAGATTTATCTTGAATTGCTTAAAGAAAGAAATATAATGATGGACTGTTGATGTTTTCATTGAGTAACGAAAAGTTTCATTTAATTGCAGTTGATTCTAATAATTCTACGTTGTTTTACGAGGCCCCCAAGCGGTTCTGCGTGATGCGTTATTGGACCATTTTTCATGCGTGATTTCATGAAACGAGAAATTTTTGCACGTGAATGCGTCAATCTAAACGTGGTGGGGTGGGGCAGCAAACTTTGAAAATGAGATCAAGCAAAGCAAGGCAGTGGAAAGGAACGTAATAACGGTCCCTTGCTTATGCGATAAGCCAAAACATTGCTCAGTGCTGGAGATGAATGCTCCCCACTTGCATCCACAATGCGGAGACAATGTGGCTGAGGCGTCGCATCTTACGGTGGTTCCCGTTACAGGAAATCGCTATTCTCCCGTGAATCTTCGGCTAGCCAAGGGGGTGGGACTATCCGGCCCCCAGACCATGTGCTTACGCTTGGATATCCCGCCAGCTTCCGACTCACACACTGAATCAATTGTATAAGATCATCTGTTTCTACTGCCAGAATTTTTTCAATGAATCAAGATAATTGTGGGGAGAATGTTCTGCGCATGCGTTTGCATTGGCTTGCGGACTAGAGAATATCGGAGAAGTCTACATTTACATTTCTGCGCATGTTTGTGTTATTTCTACATGATATTTTTTATTGTTTTCATTTTGGGAGACGCGCTGTACCTAATGGCCTGTTTAAACAAGTTATTGCGAGCGGCGGACTTCGCAGCTCGGAGACACAATAACCAGAGAAGAAGAGGTGATGATAGAATGCCATATATTAATCACCCAATTAATGTTGCACTTTTCCTAAGTAATGACATAGGAATTGATGATATTCAAGTTCTGGTTGCTGCAATTTTGCACGATGACGAAGACATACTGAAGACAGCTGAAGACTTTCATTAAGTAACGAAAAGTTACATTGTTATAACTAAGTTGATTCTAATTAGAGTTTTTGGAAAATTTTGTTTTAAATACTATTTTGCTTTCACTAATCAATGCATATTATATTTTCATCTTAAATATATAGGAAGTCAACTATACTACAGAGCGCTACAAATAAAGCTGTGTGGATGCTACTAAGAACTACAAATAGACTACAATGCACTATGCTTAATTACCTGCAAAGCACTTAATAATAATAAGTAAATGTACAATATATACAGTTAAGTTGATTCGTCCTTTTGAAACTTTGAACCTCAAGTATCTATATAAGACAAGAATTTTTATTGTCAAAAACTTGCTCTTCTCGTGATTTCCTCAGTTTTCGTCGCTCAGCTTTTGCATTATTTATGACCGTTGAAATTTTAGTATCATTCATTCGTGATATTTTTCGCTTGCTTTTAGTTTTTGGTAATTTAACATCTTGATCCTCTTTTGATTTTGACAACTCTTGGCAATCTTCGCATGTATCCTTTTCCTCGTCTTCAAAAGTAACTTCTTTTTGTTTTTCTTTCTTCTTAAAACCCTTTCTATACGAAGATGTACTCTCAGCAGAACATATATGATTAAAATTCACAAGTAAATCTTTATAACTTTCAATAATCGTATTGTCTTGCGCATGACCTATCTGCTCATTAAACGCAGGCAGTTTCGTCTCCCAGTGTCCTGTTTTGCGTTGTATACCCTTACATTTTCTCTCCTTTTTCTTACGCGGATGCTTTTTGCTTGGCGTTTCTTCATAATTACCAACTATTGAGACATTACAAACGTTTAATTTTGGTAGTTTCACTGTATCTTCCATACTTGATATTTGATTTGATTTGATATAAAACAGAACACCGTATTCTTATTTGCTTACTTTTTGAAAACGCACCTTCAATTATTCACTTGTTCTGTAGTAAATATTATTTCTGACTCATTGTTAACAACCATTTCATTTCCATTACAAATATCTGTTAGGTGGCATATTTACCTGCTGTCCGGTCTCTATGACTTACTTATTAAGTTTCGGTTAAAGAGTTTTCTTTCAATATCCAGGATTTAAAAAACCATTTTAACAAGCATTCGCGCATAATTCGATCATCTTCTTATGAATGATGATAAAATACTGCGAAAAGAGCTCTCACGATTTTAAAAAGATCTCTTTATAAACAGTAACTTTTATCTACTAAAATATATTAGCTATTAATATTACATAACTTTACATAAAAATATATACAATATTTTCATAAAATATATCTAAAATCTCGTATGGAAAAATACAACATAACTAAAAAAATAAAACTAAAGATAGATTTAGAATCACGTCAGCTATAAACAAAAATAACTTTAATAAAAAAGATAAACCTTTAGAAGAATGTCAAGTTTCTATAAGTCTAAGCTTAGGTTAAAAACAATTGTTTCTTATGTCAGTATTGATAAAACTCTATGTGGTTAATCAGATGATGAATATGTATTTCTCTATCGTAGATACAAATATCTATTTTGTTTTTGATTTATTGAAAGCTTTCGATATGTTGTTGTATCTCCATATGCATATGAGGGTTCTCTGAATAACAAGAGACAAATTAGAAAAAAGGTAGAATATGGTATGAAATGAAAGAGCTAAAGAATATGGTATGAAATGAAGATGCTAATGAATATGGTATGAAATGAAGATGCTAATGAATATGATGGTATGAAATGAAGATGCTGATGAATGTGGTATGAAATGTAGAGGCAATTTATACGGTCTGAAAGGAAGATGCTAATGAATATGGTATCAAATGAAGAAGCTAAAGAATACTGCACGAAATGAAGATGTTAATGGATACAGTATGAAATGAAGATGCTGTTGAGTGCAGTATGCAATGAAGATGCTAATGAATGTGGTATGAAAGGAAGATGCTAATGAATATGGTATCAAATGAAGAAGCTAATCAATATGGTATGAAATGAAGAAGCTAAAGAATACTGCATGAAATGGAGATGCTGATGAATATGGTATGAAAAGTGCGGCATGAAATGAAGATGCTGATAAATACCGTATTAAATGGAAGAGCTAATCAATATGGTATGAAATGAAGATCCTAATGACTAAGGTATGAAATGAAGATGCTGACGACTACGGTATGAAATGAAGATGCTACGAAATGAAGATGCTACGAAATGAAGATGCTAAAGAATATGGTATGAAATGAAGGTGCTAAAGGATATGGTATGAAATGAAGATGCTAATGAATGCGGTATGAAATGAAGCTGCTAGTGAATACTGTAAGAAATGAAGATGCTAAAGGATATGGTATGAAATGAAGATGCTAATGAATGCGGTATGAAATGAAGCTGCTAGTGAATACTGTAAGAAATGAAGATGCTAAAGGATATGGTATGAAATGAAGATGCTAATGAATGCGGTATGAAATGAAGCTGCTAGTGAATACTGTAAGAAATGAAGATGCTAAAGGATATGGTATGAAATGAAGATGCTAATGAATGCGGTATGAAATGAAGCTGCTAGTGAATACTGTAAGAAATGAAGATGCTAAAGAATATGGTATGAAATGAAGATGCTAATGAATGCGGTATGAAATGAAGCTGCTAGTGAATACTGTAAGAAATGAAGATGCTAAAGAATATGGTATGAAATGAAGATGCTAATGAATGCGGTATGAAATGAAGCTGCTAGTGAATACTGTAAGAAATGAAGATGCTAAAGGATATGGTATGAAATGAAGATGCTAATGAATGCGGTATGAAATGAAGCTGCTAGTGAATATTGTAAGAAATGAAGATGCTAAAGAATATGGTATGAAATGAAGATGCTAATGAATGCGGTATGAAATGAAGCTGCTAGTGAATACTGTAAGAAATGAAGATGCTAAAGGATATGGTATGAAATGAAGATGCTAATGAATGCGGTATGAAATGAAGCTGCTAGTGAATATTGTAAGAAATGAAGATGCTAAAGAATATGGTATGAAATGAAGATGCTAATGAATGCGGTATGAAATGAAGCTGCTAGTGAATACTGTAAGAAATGAAGATGCTAAAGGATATGGTATGAAATGAAGATGCTAATGAATGCGGTATGAAATGAAGCTGCTAGTGAATACTGTAAGAAATGAAGATGCTAAAGGATATGGTATGAAATGAAGATGCTAATGAATGCGGTATGAAATGAAGCTGCTAGTGAATACTGTATGAAATGAAGATGCTAAAGGATATGGTATGAAATGAAGATGCTAATGAATGCGGTATGAAATGAAGCTGCTAGTGAATATTGTAAGAAATGAAGATGCTAAAGGATATGGTATGAAATGAAGATGCTAATGAATGCGGTATGAAATGAAGCTGCTAGTGAATACTGTAAGAAATGAAGATGCTAAAGGATATGGTATGAAATGAAGATGCTAATCAATATGGTATGAAATGAAGATGCTAATGAATGCGGTATGAAATGAAGACGCTAGTGAATACTGTAAGAAATGAAGATGCTAAAGGATATGGTATGAAATGAAGCTGCCAGTGAATACTGTATGAAATGAAGATGCTAAAGAATATGGTATGAAATGAAGATGCTAAAGGATATGGTATGAAATGAAGATGCTAATGAATGCGGTATGAAATGAAGCTGCTAGTGAATACTGTATGAAATGAAGATGCTAATGAATATGGTATGAAATGAAGATGCTAATGAATGCGGTATGAAATGAAGCTGCTAATGAATACTGTATGAAATGAAGATGCTAATGAATATGGTATGAAATGAAGATGCTAATGAATGCGGTATGAAATGAAGCTGCTAAAGAATATTGTATGAAATGAAGATGCTAATGAATATGGTATGAAATGAAGATGCTAATGAATGCGGTATGAAATGAAGCTGCTAGTGAATACTGTAAGAAATGAAGATGCTAAAGGATATGGTATGAAATGAAGATGCTAATGAATGCGGTATGACATCAAGATACTAATAAGGTATGAAATGAAGATGCCGATGGATACATTACGAAATCAACACCTTGGAGTCATGCATTTGAAAATAGGCAGTGAAAACAAGTATTTATAGTGCCTTTACAATATCATTATATTTTGATTCACCTATTTAAACATTGAATTGAATTGCTTACCGTGAAAATGTGTCAATACGAGCATATGGTGAATCATGTTGAGCTGAATTAAAGGTGGTTGCTTCTGCTTGTGACGCAAATTCATAAACAACCAATAAACAATCTTGACATAGCTTCACGACCCTTCTACAGCATGCCATTTCAACCTAGGCGAAATAAAACCATGTTAATTGTGGCAACAGCATGCAGGAATGCAGACAATGAATTGTCATGATAGAGAGGGAGGCTTTTGATCAAGTCAAGAGATAACTGGCTGCATACATCCCTCACAGAAGATATCCAGAGCATCTGCAAAGTTCTTATGCCCAATAAATAACTGTCTATATCTTGAAAATTTAAATGTTTACAAGTTATGGATATAAAATAAATAACTTACCATGGTAACAGACTCGATGCTTTTTGAAATGATATTTTCCCAAGAATCACTAAAAGAAAGATTAGTCATGTATATAACAACAATAGTTAGTTACATTATTAGTTAGTTGGTTAATGAGTTAGTTACTTAGTTAGTTAGCTTGTTGGTTAGTTAGTAAGTTAGTCAGTTAGTTAGCTAGCTAGATAGTTAGTTAGTTAGTTAGTTAGTTAAGTATTTAGTTAGTTAATTAATTAGTTAGCTAGTTAGTCAGCCAGTCAGTTAGATTGTTAGTTCGTTAGTTAGTTAGTTAGTTAGTTTCGTTAGTTAGCTAATAAGTAAGTTAGTTAGTTAGTTAGTTGGTTAGTTAGTTAGTTAGCTAGTTAGATAGTTAGATAGTTAGATAGTTAGTTTATTTAGTTGGTTAGTTAAGTAGTTAGTTAGTTAATTAGTTCATTAGTTAGTTAGTTGATTAGTAGATTAGTTAGTTAGGCACATACAGTTACAAAGTTACACAGTGCAAAATTATTAAAAGATAAATAATGATTATTTTACCTAGTAGAAGTATTGAAGCAATTCCATAATCCTTGACCATGATTTGATAAAAATCTGTTAAATATTTTTGTAAACATTCTACCAAGACGCAAAGAGTCAACATCTTCAGTTTTCCAAATTTTCTCAAGAATTGCACGAACGTTGCCTTTTACGATGTCGATAACCTTAAAAAATAAGAACAAAAGTAAGAATCATACAACAGTAGGAATTACTAAGAATCCTATCATATTATTTGGGACATTTGCTCAAGTGTCCTTGTTTCAAATATCCCTATCATTTGTACTTTATATGATTTCTCTCTGTCCAAGATTGCCCCATTCTCCTCTTCACACTACACTAGCAACATAAGCTTTCCTTGCCGGTCTTATGCTCTTTTCACTTCAAACTCTGTAGCGATCAAATAATCTTTTCTTTCTATATTCTATATGTTTATGTTCTATTTTTCCTCATGTGACATACCACAATACATGGGATTAATCGAATCTAGACGATGACCGGAGAGCCAACGTATTGCCACTGAGAGCTCAATGAAATCGTGGAGTGACTTTCTAAGTCATACAGCCCAAGGCTCTCTTCCCGTTTGAGCATTTTTGTGTTTTGGCTATGTTGAGCCTTCTTCTGCACCATAAATACTTATATTTATTTGCCATGTTTATGATAATAAAAGGGTCAATATAAAGATAGAAAAACATAAAAGCAAACCTTTCTTCTCTTAGTTGAATCTAGTTTGACAAGCCAATACGAAGCAACTTTCGGTTTGTGATATTTCCAGTTTTCTGATATCTAAGAGAAAAGACAGAATATGGAATGTGCCCAAATACAATAATAAGGTGTTGTATTTAGCTAATAAAACACGATATAATGTATATAAGCAACAGATGAATACCAGATTTAGCAGAAGAGTTGCCTCATCATCTGTTTTTCCTGGAAATTTTATTCTCATGTTATTGAAAGCTTCCAGAGAGTCTCTTGAAAGTTCTTCAGAATTTTCAGCCAGATCTTCTTTTAGTGGAACATCTTCCTGGCAAAGGAAAAGAATCATCATTATCATCATCATCATCATGATCATCATGATCATCATCGTCATCATCAACATCATCATCAAAGTCATAATAATAATCATCATCATAATCATAATCATCATCATCATAATCATCATCATAATCATCATCATCATAATCATCATAATCATCATCATCATCATCATCATCATCATCATCATCATCATAATCATAATAATCATCATCATCATCATTATCATAATCATCATCATCATCATCATCATCATAATCATCATCATAATCATCATCATAATCATAATCATCATCATCATCATCATTATCATAATCATCATCATCATCATCCTCATCATCATCATCATCATCATCATCATCATCATAATCATCATAAGGATATATAATTTCCTAAACTTACTTTAGTGACATGAGATTCCAAAGACAACATTGATAAAGTTTTGCTAATTGGTTTGCGTTTTTCATTATTTCTTACGAATTCCTGTTTGACGATTCGATCAGTTTTTGATGAAAAAGGCCTTTTGGACAACATCGATTCTGAACGTGTTTCTGTACTCGGAACAGATTTAGCAGATGGCATTGAACGCAATGGCTGTAAAATAAAATCATAGGAAATAAGTATTAGTAGAGACGAAGCATCGTATTTGATTGATGATGGAGCTCACGATACATATATCTTGTATTATAGAAGTTTTACACGAAGGATATATAAAAGGTTCTTCATGGGCCACTGAAAGATAAGTCTGTCTATACCCCCTAGTGGCTGCTGTTACCATTATGAAAAACTGACATAGATGATAAGTGAAGGAGTTAATACAAGAATTATGAATGCTACTTTCTCCAACTGTACCCTCCTCTCCTTGTAGCACACAAGCAAGGTTTACCAGAGGAAAATTAAAGGCATTTTGCTCATTAGTGATCTGAAACTATAACATCATTACTTACTTTTGGTCGTCTTGGTAACAAAGAAACCTTACTGACGTCATCTAAGAGGACATCAGAATCTCCATTTTCAACTTGTTCCAGCAACTCCAAGACTTCATCTTCCTTAAAATACAACATGGCATAACACAATTAAAATGGAACATCTATCAAGGGATATTTCTATACAAAGGACAATGACATTGGTTCCGTGACTGCAGGTTTCGATGTAAAGCGAAAGCTACTTGCAAGGGCCTTTTATTTTCGTAACCTGAACTGCTTCTTTTGTTCGTAGGGTATGAAACAGAAAAAATATCAGGGAGGGTACAATTTTTATTGGCTCTTAAATCATTGTTGATAGAATCTATAGTTTCTTCTCTAATTTATATATATACAAGAGACAATGTGCATACTCTTGAATTGATATGCAGATGTGACTGAGTTGAACAAATGTTTCTTTACGTGTTTAGCTTTTGTAATCTTTTAAATGAAAATCTGTTCCATTTTAAAGCCTTAATAAGCACTTATCTATGGTTCTCGACAGGCCAACACGTAGCCTGCCTGGAGGTTCTTAATCTAAAATTTCTTTTGTCTGGGTTTTTACTATAAATTCCCTTCAATATATAGACTAGAGTAGCATCACTATATATCACAAATATAAACACAAAAATATTAGAAATGAAATTAGAAGTATATAAAAACCTGTAAATCTTGGAACTGTTTCGCTGTCTCTCTTTGCAAATGAGGTCGACCTGAAAAAAATTGGCGAATGTCAAACAAGGAAACAGAAAAATCACTGATATTGGCGTTTTCTGAAAGAAGAAATCGTGGAAAGTAATCAAATTGCTTTCCAAAGAAACAGAGTATACATAGAGAATAACTCAGAGTTTTCTAAGGTGTAGGAAAAATTGGAAAATTAAAGAAAATAGCTTGAAAATACTGAATGCTCCAGTAAAATCATTTCTTGAATTTTGAAGAGATTTATTCATCACAAAATTCTCTGTTTTCAAACTTTCTGCTGAGGCAGCTTATCAAAAACTTTTCTAGAAAGTATTCATATTTCTTACTTTATATTGATAAGATAAATAAATATTTAGGAAAGCGGAATGGGTTTACTTTAAACAGCTTTTGGTGAGACGGTCAATATTTACTGAAGGATATTTTCTCATTCAATGAGCAGATAACTTTATTTGTTTTTACTTAATATTAAAAACGAATAGAGGGATTGCTTAAATCTCCAGTATTAAAGGAAGACATCTAAATGTGAGCTTAACCTTATGTTGGTAACACAAATATACAAGAGCCTGTTCAAAACGCTGGATGCTTGTTCTAGCCGGCATAGCAACATGCTTCAGCTTTCAATTTTTCGTAAGTTAAAGTTTGGCATTTTAAAATTCTGTGACGAATTGCCCTTGAATACATGAAAATACAAATGCTTCTGCTCTCTTAATTTGTCATTATTTTAGAGAGCTTAAACACCATCCTAACTAACCCCTATCCTGAGAAAAAAATGTTGAAGTCGGTTGCAGGACCAGTAGCCATGTCATGCCTGACGATTGCATTTCTGATACATTCTTAACCTCGAGTTTCTCATAGAGTTTGTTCTTATAAAAAACTGTGTACCCAACACCAAGGAAAGTTTTGTTTATAAGCAGCAAGCACCTTTCTTGTTGCAAAATCAGTTACTATACTATTAAGCATATATTAAACACATAGTAGAAGTAACAAGTCAAAAAACAATAAAACGAGTATGAAACCTGTAAAGACTTTTGCAGTGCACTCAAATAATGTTTTATATTTTGCAGCCTTGAATTTGTCATCAGATGGGTATATCCTTTTGAATTGTCCCTACAAAAAATAAAAGTTCTGTTTAAAAAAGGGAATGTTTGACCTAGCTCTATCTGCTCAGTTCACATGAAAACTACATAGAGACTCAAATTATATATTTTATAAGGTTCCAAAGTACTAAACGGAGATTGAAATCAACCTGTGTTCGAGTTAACCTCTTCCATGAATTTTTTTAAATATTGCATTCGGAAAAATGATATGCAGGGCCTTAAAAAGCTGCCAAACCTCGGGCCGTGTTTGTAATTGCTTCAGACCCTAATTTAGGAGCCTATATCTTGAATACGACATACAAGTTTTCTAATAAGAACCTAAATAGGCAGGATAAAAAAGCTTGGGGGTTCTTTTGTGCTTTGCAGCATCTTTGTCTTGTCTTTGCTCAGTTGAAATGTATGTATTTCATACATGCATTTATATGTTGGTTCTTTTGCAAGATAAGACATAGAAAGTGAAAATTAGGAAAAGAACTAACCATATTTAGATTTTCATATTCCTCTCTTGCAGATTCTTTTCGTAATTCCATAAGACGAACTTTCTAACGGACAAGACGAATGATCAATGTAAGAAAAGAAAATGGGTCATTGATGGCTAAGATATTGAAAGATAGATAGTTAGTTAGTTAGTTAGTTAGTTAGTTAGTTAGTTAGTTAGCTAGTTACTTAGTTAGTTACTTAGTTAGTCAGATAGTTAGTTGGTTAGTAAGATAGTTAGTTAATTAGTTAGTTAGTTATTTAGTTAGTTAGTTAGTTAATTAGCTATTAAGTTAGATAGTTAGTTAGTTAGTTAGTTAGTCAGTCAGTTAGAGACAGACACTTGCTGTCGTCGCAAGGTATGAGTTCTTGTGCTAAGCACATGGGCTCCACTGAATAGCCAAAGGCTAATCGAAACAGTGCGACCCCAGGCTTTCCTCTTGATGTGATCACACATCGTGGGCCATTCTGACTGTTTGAAAGACAATTTTAATGCATAAACATGATTAACTATCACACTATTTCATACCAGCTCATTTTTCCTCTGCTCCAAAATTGTCCTTTTATCTGATCTTATCTAAAAATCCAAATCAAAAATCTTGCCAAATAACTAAACAACATATAAACCAATGCGAATAAAGAAATAATATGCCAAATAATTAATGATTAATAGATAAATAATAATAAACGTATATCTTACATCCACAGAATCACTTTTCTTTACTTTCTTTAACAGTCGCTTTTGAGCCTCACGTTTTTCTTGGGCTATTCCACGCTTTTTGTCACCAACCCTAGAATTATAGTTCACAAACATATTAAATATGAAATTTGCAAAAGATGATTGCGATATGGGAGTCAGGTATTCACAAACACTTCAAAAACAATGATTTTGCTAAGCATATGATTCTACTTTTCATAGATGGCATTTAGTCAATACTAGAGTATATGTTCATTTCTGTACGATGTAGCATTTAAGTTAAATACAAGCATAGCATGAGAAATCCATGAAGGCAAAATTAATGACTAAAGTAACAATTTCTCCTTCAAGCAATCAATAAACGATAAAGCGATCTTTATCCTTAAGTATAGGCTGAGGTTTGAGCTAGATCGTAGGCTGGACTAGTAGAAATAGCCTGTGTGTGAATTATTGACAACAGAAAGTTGGACAACTGAAATTTGCATGCCTTTCATGCAAACACTATTCGACCGCCAGCACAACTCTTTCAGCGCTGGGCAACAACACTTCTATATTGATACAACTATAAAGACACCAATATATTTTTAGATGCAGATATATGAAAACAAAAAACTGGAAACTACAGGGATTAGGAGACACAAAAATAGACAATGTTTTTGGCACATTATAGCCTTTTGATAATTTTGATATCCCATTCACCCAAAATTCATATCCTTCACAGAGCAGAGAAATCATAAAAAGCAACGAAAAAATCTCGTAAACCAACCTGATATTAAGAATTTTAATTGCATCTTTTAACATTCCCTTTTTGATTCTATAATCTAGAGCTTGATCGGTTCCAAAACTTGGCGCTCTATTTACCTATTAAAAAAAAAAAACCATTACGATATGAAGAATATAATATATTGCAGAATAGATTCTTGTAAGTAGTTTTGTAAGTGGAGTTCCTGAGCCTTACAAAGATTACATTACTCACAATATTTCGCTTTGCTTTGGTATTCTGGAAGATTTGATATTGACCCTTGAAATTTCGGGCTTATACAGTCCTGAGACAGGTTAGTTTTACCCTACAGATCGAATGTTTTATAATAGTAATTCAGCTCAGTCAGAACAATCTTGTTGAAACAGATCGCTCTAAGACTCTAACGTGATCAGACTGTCCTCAGACCACGTTAACTTGAAACTACTGATGAAGTGATGAAAACCTTTTCCTTAGTCAAAGCCTGAAAGATTTAACTTAATGTTACATAGAAAATATAATAAGATAATATAAGATAAATAAATATACAGTTGTAGATAAAATGAAGCACTTTTACCTCTAGGACCCATGGCTTTAATTTCTTATCCAAAAGAATATCAAATCCGAGAATTTCAAAGCAAACACTTTCACTTCCTGCTGGATCACTTGGTCTGCACACGTGATATGCTCTATGGACATGTGGTTCAGCTACCAAAATCGTCTTCACTATCACATCCTAAAAGCAACAAATGGATATTAAAACGGCATTCCACTGTTATATTTCAGCAACTTCTGTCACTGGTTGTGAAGCACAATTTTATCTGCTTCTCCTTAGAGCATAGACAAAAGAATAGAATACAAAATTACAAGACCAGAAGTCTAAAAGATCTATTTATCCAATTCTTATCACCATAATGTCAAATTTTGGGACCTAAATCAGACTATAACTACTGCTTTGCAAATGGACCTTATCAAATCTAAATACGTTACTTGACTATCTAATATCATGATTGTATTTGTCGTGAATGCCATTCATGACAAAGTTATATGGATATTTATGGTAGTGAAGAAAGCTAAACAACGCTGAAACACAAAGTCAAACGGGAGGAGAGCCTCAGGCTGTATGACTTGGAGAGTTATCAAATGATTTCACTGAGCTCTTGTTGAGTCTTAAATCCTTGATGTTATCTATCCAGCTTGACGTGAATGTTAGAAGAAAAGTGACCTGGTTTATACCTGAATGTTCAACCAAAGAGAATTAACATCTCGATCTTGTGCTTTCAACCATTCAAATAAAAATTTAAGAGTTCTGTCAAGAAAAGGATTCATATTATCAATTCTTGAATAACAAATAACCTACCAATAAAAAAGGATAAGAATCTAATATTTTATTTCTTTGTAATTTATAATTTTTACCTTTTCGACCCTTTATCTTCCTCTGTTGTTTTTACGAATGCTTCATTGAATTTATTCACTGAATAATTTGTTAGATGCATAAAATGGCAGTCCTGAAACAAAATGAAAACTGTGTTATTGTGGATTACGTTTTAAAAGTTTACGCCGAAACATCAAATAACAGTTATAGCAATCAACAAACGGAGAAGAAGAAAAGGGGTATAATGAGAGTAAGAAGTGCATAAAGAAAAAGGCATAATTACCAAATTAGAATCAGTCGGCATCGAATACTCTGTCGTACCCATACGAACCTAATCGTAAAATAAAGGAAACTTATATTATGAAATACACTTTTTCAAGAAGTAACTGGTCAATAAGCAACTAGGGTTGAGATTTAATCAAACTTTTTGCTTGAGATAGCTTTCTTTATACAGTACATCATTGAAAACTTGTCAATTACATTGAAAAGCATGTAAAGAGCCAAAAAAGAGTTTTTGAGGGGCACCATTCTGTGAGGGCTGAAATACTAGATATTTTAAGCAACTTTGAGAGCTGGACCACAATTCCAGTTGCTTATTTAAAAAAGGTTATGTTCTTGGAGTATATCAAAGAGAAGCTCGAGTTATATATTAGTTTTCTATCCTTTTATACATAAGCTATCAAATTCAAATAGAAAAGATAAGAATGATTAAGGAAAATTTTAATGTTTATAAAAGATAAAAATTACCAATCCATCGTTGTATAGAAAGATCTTGAGAGGATCACAGGACGTGACTAGTACATAGATTCTCAAATCGAATTTGAAATTGTCCATCAAAAGTGGCTGAAAGAAATGATAAGAATTGTGAAAATCTTTGTCAACTTTATTTCATATATTGTATATAAATCTTCTCGAAAACTTCATATGTATAATGAGGTTGTTATATACTGAAAAATTGGTTAAAGTTGTCTTACCTTTTCGATATATTGTTGAATGATTATATTGTCATGAGGTTGCAGTTTCTCTGGATTGCGAGTCAATCGAATACTGGAATAAGAAATAAAAGAGATAAATGCAATTACAGGAAGGTTTACAATGAGTTACTCTATACAAGGGATCTGCTAGATAATATTAATAGATAATATTGGTACTAATATTAGTATAAATCTAGGAAGGAATAGAATAACCAAACTTAAATGTAAGAGGTAGCATTATGCAGCAAACGGAAGATACACATTGTTTTCTATCGACTATACATTCGACCCAATTCGACTGCACTTTCCAGCACATATCTTCTGGTTATTGTTTTTATCACTAACCTATAAGCCCAATAAGATACATTTTAAAGAAAACAATACCTATTTATTATACATACCCATTTCCCATCGCACCATTTGACGGTTTGATGATAAATGTTCGATGCTTTTTTCTCTTCTTCAAATCACGTAGATGAGATTGAAATACTGCATATCTTTACATGTTATTAAGGAAATAAATCAAAATAAACAAAACGAGAAGAAAATAAAATACTCTGATCGAAACACCTAGTAAAGGTATTAATGAAATGGATACTCTCCAGGAAATACCCATGTTTGGGGCACAAAATCGAAATGCTCAGGAAATTCTTTTTGCACTCTAAAATCAAGAGAAAATAAAAGCTGAAATAACAAAAAATTAGATGACATTTCATATTTAATATTCTTAACAAAAATACCAATTCATCTTCACATTTCTGATTGGTAATTGTTGCAAGGCAGTCTACTTTGTACAAAGTTGTACAAAACTTCAAAATTGCGAGAAATAGCGAGACTATCTTTGGCATACAAGATTTTTTCGTCTTACGCTCCTCGAAGTGAAATAGACAGAAACAATTGACCAAAACGGAAAATGCACCAATATATAAAGCCATTTCGCCTTCACTTTCTTATTGGTGCTGCTACTGGTGGTGCTGCTATTATCATAATTTCATCATAATGATTCAAGGGTTCTGTACTGTCTTTTGTACAGTCTTACATTTTAAAAACTGAGCATCAATAAACGAAGTTCTCAAGTATAAAACATTAAAAAATTTCACTAACTTGGCCATATTTCTTGCAAGGGTATCTTTTCTGCATATCTCTCCCATTCCAGGAAAATGGTTTATTTTCTAGAAGGAAAAAAACGAAAAAAGTTAGTTATCGTTTATAAGTAGTTTGAATTCTTTATTAATGCTGCCTTATATTGTTTCTGCTTCAAGATATTTAGCAATATGTAAGAAGAAGTAGATATAAACTTGATTAGGCTATCTTTAACATTATGACAGGCTTATGTTGACAATGCACACAGTCAGCGGTAGCTGCAACTTGCTAATCAACAATTTCTGTGGCAACTAATTCCTTTTTCACCGTAACCAGTTGGCACAAAGTTCCATTGAGAAAGTTGAGCATGCCATACTTCTCTGATTAGTTGACAAATAATTCCCGTCAGTTGCAGCCCAGATAAGCACTCGTGCATCCATGATCAACTGTATCCTATCAGTTCTAACATGTTATTGATATGTCAACATAAGATAGCAGTTACAACTATTTGGCATTACTTGTATCGTATCATAAGACAACAGAAGCATGGCTTTAGAATACCTTACCTGGAATAATTTGAGTTCAACAATTCTATCCAATGCAACAGGAGCATCATTCCAAATGAACATGCTGGAAAAGAACATTATTATAATGACTTTTCAGTAGACAATACCACAAATTATCGATTAACTAACTTTTGTTACTCAAAACTGTCATTGATCCAGCGATCTTATTTCTATTAGCTTTCAAATCAAATTACGCTGTCCATACCATTCTGAATTGTCACCCTCTGTTAATTTCATCCCAGCTTCAAGACACACTGTTCGTACTAAAATGCAAAAAAAAATGTTTAAAATTAAACTGAATAATATGCCAAAAAAACATGTGGACACAAAAGAAACAATTGATTTATTTTATTCTTTCAATCTGTTAACTGTGGTAGAATGGTTAAGGCTGAGCATTGGCTGAATCATCTCAGGAACATTGGCCGAATCGTCACACATATTGGCCGAATGAACAGTTGGCAGACCAGTCTGTGGAGTATGGCAGTTCTCAATGAGATGTTGTTCATGCATTTTTTTCTATTGTTTCATTGTTTCTCTTTTGCATGTGCATGCCACACTCCCCAGACTGGTTGGCAGAAAAAACCAGCACCCCATTCAACTTAGCCCCACCCAACAAACACTAACATCTGCGAGGTCTGGTTAATAATATGTACACTGAAATTGAATGTGCATATAACTTTGGTGGGTATCAATTGATCTAATACCTATGGAAAATTTTGTTCCTGTGACGTCAGCAAGAACATGCTGTCTCTTCTTCTTCGAGACTTTTCTTTTCTTGATTTCATCATTTTTTTGTAATAACAATGGCTGCGTTTTGACATCATCAACATCAGAAAATACAGAATGGTTTGCTTCTTTCATGAGAGTAGGCGACGCATCTTCATGGTCAGATCCGTGAAAACTTCCATGCTCAAATTTCTTTGAAATTCTTTGTATCATTTGTGAAGATTTCGTTTAGGCCATTTAGGCCTACTCACCTACAACACGAATAACTTTGCCTCTTATCTTGTTTTAGAGAGTGAAAGCGACAATGGTTTATAAAAGATAATTTCCATAACTTTAAGAAAGCTTAAGCTTAACTAGTTTTCTTTAAAAGGTTTCTTCTTGCCTTTAAAAAGTTTATTTACATTTAGGTTCCATGTTCACTTCACTTCCTCACTCGTGTGTTGTCGTTTGATTGCTAGGCTACATTAGATGCAACCTCGTTCATATGTGTGTCAAATGGAGACAAGAGACAACGGATAGAGGCACAGGGGTACCAGTTTTGACTTAGGCACAGGGGTAAAATCATTGTCTCTGATTTCGATGGGGTAACAAACTTTGAGAATGGGATCAAGCAAAACAAAGAAGTGGAAAGGAACGTAATAACGGTCCCTTGCTTATGCGAAAAGCAAAAGCATCGCTCAGTGCTGAAGATGAATGATCCCCACTTGCATCCACAATGCCGAG
The DNA here is from genome assembly GCA_014526335.1 of Chrysaora quinquecirrha. Taxonomy (NCBI): domain Eukaryota; kingdom Metazoa; phylum Cnidaria; class Scyphozoa; order Semaeostomeae; family Pelagiidae; genus Chrysaora; species Chrysaora quinquecirrha. The sequence continues at coordinate 3,604,861 of JACTAT010000039.1, read as the reverse complement.
ACAATGTGGCTGAGGCGTCGCATCTTACGGTGGTTCCCGTTACAGGAAATCGCTATTCTCCCGTGAATCTTCGACCAGCCAAGGGGGAGGGACTATCCGGCCCCCAGACCATGCGCTTACGCTTGGATATCCCGCCAGCTTCCGACTCACACACTGAACAATTATGTATGACATCGTCTTTATACTTATAAAATTTTTTCAAGTAATTCAGGCAATTGTGGGAAAACTTTGTCGCGCATGCGTGAATTTTTGACTCTCGGACTTAAGTGCTTCTGTTCGACTGCTTCGTTCTGTTCGAATTAATACTTGCAATGAGAGATACTTAAAAGATAACGTTGATGAATATCTTTATCCCGGGTCAGTTTTTGTCTCAAAATTTGAGTTGGAGCGGGGTGGTGAAGTGTGGAGGAGCGTATATTTCAATGATATTATATTTAAGAATCTCAATTTATCTGGGTCTCAGCTTGAATATTATTAGTTCAGTGATGTCTTCACCGTTTATGACTGCAGGACTTTACGATCTTTGGCACACAAGTTAAAAGTACTGTAAGAAGCATTTCATAGCATACATAGCATATATCATTCTATAATTCATTTAAATACAGCAAGAAATTACAAGATCAAAGCGAAAAATTACCACAAAGAAAAACTACTACAATTTACAATATTACATTCCTCTTTTATAAAGGAACCATTCTTATAAGGAACCAAGACTCAAATAAAGAAACAGTTTGGTATAATGCGTATTCTTACAAGAAAATCTTATAAGACATCGCACAAATCAATACTGTGAAAATCAGGAATTATTGAATGGACTAGAAGGTCCACTGAAGCCAAAAACCATTTTGAAATTGCTTATGTAGTTTTCAAATATCTATAAACAATTGAAAACACTTAGTATTCATTTCTTCTTTCTACAAAAAGTGCAATAGACTACCCTCCAACAGTTTTAGTATTTTAGAAACGTTTCGTTCTTGTGAAATTGAAACTGTTCAAGAAATTGCTCCTAAACTAAGATTTCAACACTACAATTGCTTAAACTTCTACATTGCAATCGTTAAGCAAACTCAATGAACTCTTTAAGGAACCGTTTAGGCTCAAATTACATGCATTTGTAAGGAAGCTCTGAGGCTGGTGGTTCCTTATAAAAAAGTTTGCCCAATCTACCTTATACATAGGTCCAGTTCATTTGTATTTAATAGATATTACCAGTCAAATATGCACACTCTTTAGCAAGCCAAAGCAACGATGAGATCAGAGCTCATTTCATAAAATTCCATTGCATGATGTGCTGATGAATCCAGTCTTGCTTTACTGTAATTTCCAGCTTGGATCTCAAGAGGAGCAGTTGAACTAACTGAAGATCGAGGGCTTGATCTTCCGGACGATCTACCAGATGATGTTCCACTTAAACAATCTTCATCAGATGCTAAACTTTTGAAATCCAACAGATAGCTTTTGCTGTCAACTTGATAGAGTTGTAGATGAACTTTAACCTATAAAATAGAAATAATCCATTAAATAACTGAACAAAAACAGATAGAATCATTCAATGCAATAGTTGTCCCTGGCACCCTACAGAGGAGAATCTTAAAATTTTCACAAGTTCTCGTACCTAACGTTTCCTTAACTGATATTAGAATTTTATGCAATGCAAATGGTATAAAAGAAATTATATTAATTAAGGAATAAAGTAATTGTATTATTTGGTGGCATGAGGGAGCTGTCATCAGCGATTATTGGGGGTCGGGGAACACCATCCATAAGGTCAGAAATGCGTCCTCTTAATAGAAATGATTTTTATCCTTGCAATCAGATCTCAAACTTTTCCCCATCGTCGGAGATGTTTGGGGCTCACAGTAAAGCTTGCTCTCACAACTCGTTAGATTCGGGAAGAGCAGAAAATTGTTAAGAAGGCTTTAGATGCATCACAGCTCCAAATGAATCCAAGGGAATCATAATTAAGTAACAAGATTCTCTTGGCACCATTGTGTTCAATTAAAACAGATTAGAAATATGATTTCTTATGCATTGATGATTCGCTTTCATGGTGCATTGATTTTTGAAACTGGCATCTTTTAAGCATTCTCTATCAGAACAGTTAGGGTAACTTCCAAAGTGAATAATAAAAAAGAAAGAAATTGAATATTTACCCAACGATTTGAAGATTTGTTTCGATATCTGACCCGCACAGAGAAAGGGTTGATTATTTTCCATTCCTGTTCAAAATAAAAATTTTGTGAATCAAAATCAAATAGCATCAAAATTAGCATCAAAATAAGCATCAAGAGAGACGAAATACGCTACGTAGCAATGCAGTGACAGCATTCTTTTCAAGAAGCAATGGATGCCGTACCTCAAGATGTATAAGACATGGTATCTGATATAAAAACATATTTGGTACAGTGGAGGGTGAATATTCTCCACTGTACTGATGATATCCCTCTACTGTACTGATAATATCCACCCAGGGTAATGTATGTGCAGTACAGTGGAGGGTGTGCAGTACAGTGGAGGATATTAAATATAGTGGAGGGATTTTCATCAGTACAGTGGAGGGATATCATCAGTATAGAGGAGGAATATCATCAGTACGGTGGAGGGTTTTCAGTATTCACTGTATTGTACTGATGATATCCCTCTACAGTACGGAATATCCTCCACTGTACTGATGCTATCCCTCAACTGTACTGATAATATCCTTCTAATGTACTGAATATCCTCCACCGTATTGATGCTATCCCTCCACTGTACTGAATATCCTTCACTGTACTGAATATCCTCCACTGCACATACAATACCCGGGGTGATATCTGACGTATATCAAGTAGCTGAGAATGAAGATGCCTTTGAGTGGCTGACGTTATAACTGCAGTTCAGTAACTAATAATTCAGAGTCACGTAACTTCAAGTGACATAAGCTCAGTGAGCAACGTGAACCTGCATGAACTTTAAGTAAATTCAAAAAATCTAATAACAAAAGACCTTTAGAGTTAGTTACGATTAGATTTAAAAAATGTATGCAAAAATACTAACATAACCAAGTTGAAGCATTGCCCTGTAAACTTCAGCCATGATATCCTGTGGTCTGCTCTGAGAACGAATGCCTGCAATACGAAAGGTAAGCAAAATGAAGTACATTGCAAATCTATAGTATCTAACGAGGCGAAAGTGAAACGTCAAAAAAGTTTCATACCATAAATACATGTCGTATCATCGGTAATTAAAAAATAAGAAAAATGGGTTTGTAAATGATTGCAAATCATATTATAGATATAGAAATCAACAACGATAATATTGCTGAAATTTAGGAAAAATTAATGACTGACCAAGATGCCATTTGGCTCTTCGAGGAGTTCCTTTTGGTCCTGGTGTGGAGACAGTGGCTCGTCGTCTTGGTGTAGAAAAACCTCCTGAAATAAATGGAAACAAGTCAATGGCGATCTTCTAATCTATGACTGTCGATCAAAAGGTTATTCTATACATCCTCAAGGGTTGAGAAAGTTGCATTATGAAGATGCTCATCTCAGATGCAAAGTTTAGACTTGCGTTTTCATTATGGTAGGCTTGAAATCAGGGGCTATTAGGATTGTGCCCTCCAGAGTTTCGCCACCTCCACAATTTTCTCGTCAAATTTGGACGAATTAGAAGTTTGATGGATTAGAAGTTTGAAGCGAGAAACATGAGGTAGACATGCCCCCTATGTCCATCTCGTGGTTAACACCAAAAGAAGCATATAAATCAACAAAATCAGACCAGGGTCCTAAATTTGTAAATATAGGAAGAGTCATCAAAGAACGAGCTAAAATGTAAAGAAAGGAAGCCTTTTTATATAGCCACGTCTACACAAATCCAGAACAGATTTACAAACCCTACCAAAAAATTCGTAAAACCATGTGTGAATTCAAAGGGCACACCCCAGTACTTCTATTTAAGATACCCAAAAACCCGGAGCATAAAACAACATCATTAACTGCAGAATGGTATACAATCACTCACCAGATTTTCCACCCGTCGGAGAAGTAGGTACCTACAAAATGAAAGAAGACTGAGTGAATTGAAAGGTTCTCAGGAAAGCACTGGCTGTTTACGAATTTGTTGATACCACAATAGCTAATTCATGATAATTTAAACATAACCCAATTCAGATTCAGGTTGTCAAACTGAGTAAATTATAAAGAACATTGCCTATTTCTTAGAACTGTATAAGCTCAGACATTTCAAGAAACTCTCTAATCATGTTACGTAAGACAGGAGTTCCACTACACGTTAATAATTACACTTGCTTGCCTATTTTGTCTTTGTCCTTGCTATCCATTGTGCAGTAAGATAGCTTGATATAGTAGCAGCTCCACAAGGATTAAGTCTAAGGCTCAACACCAATTACTACAAGCAATAACTCAAAAATCAAAAATCAAAAAGTTAAACAAAGAAACAGAAGTCACTTACACTTCCGGATCTTGAACGTGTTACAGGAATAAAGCCAGGTGTCATCTTTGCTGCATGATAAGAATACGTAAAAATGCAAGCACTACAACAACTTTGCAGTTAACTGATTAACTTTCAATGCCAAAAGTTTGTAATAAAAAAAGGTGCTGCATAACATTAATAGACCGTACAGAGAAATAAAATATTAGACTGCCCTCAGCTTAATACATCAATTATCAAGAACAAGATACAACTTATAGTATATAATGTATGTCTATATTGTGTATATATATATATCAATACTGTATTTGTCATGAACGGCGAACACTAGGAGAGGCTGTTCCACAAGTGGTATTCCACGATGGATGGGATTCGACCCTGTGGACTGCATGATCAGATAGCCAAACAACGTTTCCACTGAGCTAAAGAGCTCAATGAAATCACCAAGTAACTCTCCAAGTCAAACAGGCCAAGGCTCTCCTCCCGTTTGACTTTCGGCCACGTGAATAATATTGATGAAATATCATGCATATATGTTATTTCAAATATATTTCAATATGAATAGATATGATAGCAAAATGACAATGCTACCTTCTGCATTAATGCGTCGATTATCAAGAATGAGGTGATATGCAACTAATAACTGATCATGCATGTCTCCAGCAGCTAATGCCAATCTTACATCACTCTCTTCAACACCAAATTTCTATGAAAAAATTATCACAGTGAAAGAAATCATTATCAATACAGTCACCATTACAACTACTCTAGGCTGTCAGCTTCCCGAACAGTCTCAATTAATCGAACTCTCCCTTTTCTGTGCCACCTAAGTTCAACAACTTCCCATTCTCCAACTGGTCAGTCACCCTATCTTTCCCTCAACTTCAACTTCATTTCCTTCTTTCCATATCTAGGTGTTTTGGAAGGAGAAAAGAACCAGAACGACCAAAGACCATACGGAGGCGCAATGTGGAAACAGTTTCTGGTCAACTAGCCACACTACCAACTGAGCTGGCAGTGCTGTGATTTGACCTGGAGCCAAAACAAGCGGGGTTGCAGACGAGGGGGGAAAGCCAGGTTGTAGGCCAGCTTCAGGATTGTAGTGAAGAATAAGTTTTGGTTCCCTTGTGTGCAACACAGCATGAGACAGATACGTAACAGGTATTCATTCAGGTAACAATGTGCCTGCCATCACGATTACAGATCTATCTTCCCGAAAATTTTCTACGTTTTCAAATTTTGCAAGGCAATCGATAAATTAACCTTTGCAGAAGCAAGTTAAAGAATCAAGAAGAAGTTGAACTGCAAGCAGCAAATGAATATAAAACAAACCTCGCAGATTTCATTCAGTGCTTCTTCATCTAACGAATGTCCCTCGTGATCCATTGAAGGGAAGAGGTAGACTGGCAAATCAACTTTAAACCATTCATGTTCTCTGTAAAAAACCATTAGATAACAAGTTTATTTTATGCAAGAGCGAGAGCTAGAGTATTGGAAAATAGCAGCTGATTTTAGCATAAGAAATGATTGATTGCTTAGTTATGGTGAGAAGTGGGTAGCTGCTGTCTCGCAATTAATGATTATAGGTACCATTCCTAGCCGTGTAAAATTAGCCATGATGAATAAGGACCACCATTAGAAGACTAGCTACACCAGGATCTTTCTTTCACTGTTGCTGTTGTTGTTTTTGGGAAGCTCCGGTTTTAAATACAGAGACTTGTGCAGCGAATCTAGGTCACAAGCTCTTTGCAATTTCAGGCAAAAGGCGAAAGGAATCACAGGGTGTGGTAACATCAAGAGGAAGGCCTGGCAGCAAGGGTGCAGCTGTTTTTCAGCAAAATACCATCAATTGTCCATAACCACAACCATGTTTTAAGGAATCAAAGAGAGATCAAAAGTACAGAAAACGTTTAATACAAAGAATTGTAAAATTACTTGATGAAATCCATGGTTGCCCTCTTCATTGGATCGACTTGTAGCATTGACGTCACAAGGCTTGAAGGAAGTTGAGAGAGATGTGGAGGAATGGAAAAATATCCAGCTGAAAATATATTATTAATTCAATTAATTATCGATCACTGAAAACAAAAAAAGATAAGGAATACAACCCCTATGGTGGGGGATAGAACCCCAATCCTGTCTATCCAGGCAATGCACTTCATTAATGGTTTTACTTGTGTCCAAGTTATTGATTGCAACAATTTTTCTGGCCTTGATGCTTACTTGCACACACCATAATGCACTGCCAAAAAAAGGCAACAGAAAACGAGGATGAACAAGAAAAAGAGGCGCTTACAGACATTCAGAAGTTGACAGGCCTGGCTGAGTGTATCAGGGACTCAGACTGGCAGTGGACGTATCAGTGGATTGAGAGAAGTGGAAACAAATGATGGTGGAAGCATTGAGTGCCCAATGGTTTTCTGACTATGGGAATGACTTGACTAAACTGTGACTTGAATTGATATATTGATATCAAAGAAGTTTAATCATTATTTGATGTAAAGAAGAGATATTTTATCGTTTGCTAAAGAACTCACATTTGATTTTCTTGAAAAGCGTTGGAATATGCTCATCATCAAACGGCAGCTGCAAAAAAAAGCTATTCATAACGAACTAGATTTCAAGCAAGCATTAGGACGTAGGGCGTAGGAGCAGCCGTGTACATAGTTAATTCTTTTTCTCGAATGACGATCACTTAACTATTTAACTTTTGATTTATTTTGCACCAATTTCCTGAACTGGTTCTAGCATCATTTGCAAGCACAACATTATAGCTTGCAATCATATTTGTTATCAAAAAGTAATACGAGCTCATTCAAGGCAACAAAACAAGTCCTTTCTATAGCTCATGCACTTCTCTCAGACCTATTGACAGCAGCTTTGGTCTTGATGGCTAAACAAGCAAACAATACCGCAATTTGACGATCTTGCTTTCATTAGCAAAACGTTTTTCGACTATTAAATTCGAAAAAAGCAGCATACTCTTAAATAAACGCAATCAATTGACCATTGGTCCAAAGCTAATTAGTTCAAGAAATTAGTTAATTAGTTCAAGAAATTAAAGATATGCTTACAGCAGTAGTATTGTTAGTGAAAAGTTTGCATCAAAGAACTTACTGAGCCACACAGCAATGCATAAAGAATTATACCACAGCTCCAAATATCAACTTCTGGCCCTGCATAAAGCCTAAAAGGATGGAGAAAATGAAGTTTATTATGATACACTGTGCAGAGAAGATATTGCTCGTGACATCGTCTCAGGTCTAGTAAACATAGAACTTAAAATCGGTTACAATCACAGGATAGCTGGCAATCGTGAAACGTTCCACAAGCGCAATCATAGCAAAATCATTCAGGTAAATGGAAGCGACTGGGTCATAACAATCACTTCAATTGTAACCCTAAAATCCTCAACACTAAAATAAAGGTACTGAATTCGAATCTGAAGTCAAAATGTTTCTATAATTTAATTTTCCTCTGCTTATCATCACTGTATTGGGTTGGACATATATGGACATGCATGCGAAGAAATATCAACTGAATGTTGTTTCAATTACTTACTTTCCAGAAATTACTTCAGGTGCTGCGTAATTAGGAGATCCACAGCTAGTTTTAAGAAATTCACCATCATGCATCATGTTGGAGAGACCTTGACGGAAAACAAGCAATTAAACGAAATAAGGAAAGCGTTTTAGTCGCTCTATTCTTCTATGACTTGACGAAAACCATTCACCAAGATTTTTTTATCTGAACAGCACTCCGTACATGCATCTTTAGTTTGATTGTAAAAGATAAAGGCAAAGACAACGTCAAAATGAGAGAGAATCCGAATCCGAAAAAACTAGTGTCTGGATTAAAGAAGAAAAAGAACAAGAACAAGAACAAGAAGAAGAAGAAGAAGACGATGAAGAAGTGAAGAGGAAGAAGAAGAAGAAGAAGAAGTGAAGAGGAAGAAGAAGAAGAAGAACAAAAACAAGAACAAGAACAAGAAGATGACAAAGAAGTGAAGAGGAAGAAGAAAAAGAAGAAGTGAAGAGGAGAAGAAGAAGAAGAAGAAGAAGAAGAAGAAGAAGAAGAAAAGAGGAAGTAGATTCTCCTATTCTGGTTCAGTTAAAAGATAAAAGAAACAAATCTGATTACCGAAATCAGCAATTTTCACATTACCAAAAGAATCAAGCAATAAATTTTCAGGCTTCAAGTCCCTAGAAAAAAAATGTTAGATTTATAGACTACTGCCATACAGTTGTGTCAATTAGGCTCTCTACAGAGCTTTGTAGATGTTTCACTTAACCAACGATCAACCCAACTTCCTTTTCACCACAGTTGCAAAATGACGTAATCTCAAACACAAAGTAATTCTTATTATAGGTGGCATAGAATGGGCTTGAAGTTATTATTTAGAAATCGCATCTACCTACCTATGGACAACCATATGACGATGACAGTAATCAACACCAGAAATAATTTGCTGGAAAAATCTTCTGGAATCTCTCTCTGAGAGCTGCAATGAAAACATGCAAGGGATATTTATATAAGAACAACATATCAGAGAGTAACATAGTTGCAGCATTCAATGTTCACTTTTTGAAGCTTTGTGACACCTCACTAACAAAACTCTATTCAAGGTCCCTTTGAGGCTCTAGTAGCATGCTAAAACAATAAAAAGCACCTGGGTTCTACTATTGGGCTGAGGGCTTTAGTCTGAAAACATTGTGGTAGCCACTTTTTGGCATTGCTTCAGTGGTCTTCTATTGTTCCTACTTTTCTAAGATAGCCCCAGAAATTCTCTTCTTCCTGGTCAGCATAAGTTTTGATAACGGAGGTAAGCGGTAAGTAGATCCATACCAACAATTTGCTGAGATTAATTAATTTGTTTAGACATCTGTGACTTTAAGGTGCACATTTCTGAAGAAAACACTGATAGATGAAAGAAGATAATTACCTTTCCATGGCTTAAAATGTAGTCAAATAGTTCTCCACCAGACACATACTCTATTACCATAAAGATATCAGAAGGTGAACTTATAACTTGGTACCTATTCAAAAATAGAAATAGAAAGTCATCAGTGATAAAATGGTACATGTCTCTAACAAAATTTCTCAATCCTACATCACCCAAGATTAAGCAATCCCTACACAAAACAATCACTGGTGCAGTCAGATGTCCAACATTGGAAAGGCAAGAAGGTGTGGTCAAGGAAAATAGGGGCATGGTTTTAGAAAGAATAACCAAGTTGTACCCTGCAACTCTTTTTCATCAGATTAACCTAAGCCTATATACAAAATTTACCTTTACCATGGCTGGGGGGTGACTGCCCCTAGCCCCCTGTGGCCCCTCTTAGATAAGCTACTGCAAGCAATATGTGCATTATGTGTCTATAAACACAAAATTGAAGAAAAACAATTGAACTTTAAAAGAGATAGCGTACAGTTTGATAATGTGTGGATGTCTGAATAATTTGAGAAACTGAATTTCTCTTTTGATTTTGCCAACAACATCAAGACTTTTGATTTTCTGTCTGTTTAGAATTTTCACAGCTACTTTATGTCCAGTAATGTGATGCTTTGCAACTATAAAAAAAGCAATTACAGTACAGGCCAGAAATAACTTAACCTTGTGTTCGTACGAATTCGCACTTGCGAATTATGAAATCACGAATTCGTGCGAAAACTTTCGAAATTAGCACATGCGAAAATAGCAAACGAAATTTGATTGCGAATTCGTATTCGAAAACGAATTTCGTTTGCGATATCGCTTTCAAAAAGAGTGTGAGGATTGTGTAAGAATTTGCGAATTTCATTGCATTTTGAAATCATTTGTGAAATCAAGATTGAATAAGATCGAAGCGTCACACCAAGCAAACTGAAAAACAAGTGATAATTCAGTGCGGCATTGGAATGAGGAGACTGAATTTATACGGTAGAACACGTTTATTAAACGTGTTGTAACGTAACGATTATTAAACGATTGTTGTAAAGTAACATAACGACTGTATACTGATACGATTTGCAAGTCGGAGCAATTGAGCTATTGTTTTGGGTTTGAAATATCCAAAACACTGCTAACTTATTATTTTCTATCGGAACCTTAATGAACTTCAGTCCGCTTTCCCTTCTTCGATGCCGAAATCGTGTTGATATTGTAATGTATTTCTCCCTCATTAAAATCATGAATTCAACACCTTTAGCAATTTTGAGTTATCGTAAAACTGTAGGCACGATATTTTTTGTTTTGTCATGTCTTATAACTTTGGTTTTCACTGTTTCATTAGCAAAGGTTACGGTGATTCTAATAGATAAAATCTCCCCGAATTTTGAACAGGATGATTTCGATTTAAAACAGCGTTTAAAATAGGATAAAATTGTAATTCTACATTTCTTTTTTCAATTCCCTTTGTATATAAATTCTTCCGTCTTTTGATATCATTTCGCATAAGATTCTAGAGGCATTATTTTCAAACGATTAGCACTTGAGCACAAGGCATTGCGCAACAAATTCACAGCGAAATTGCAAAACAATGAAGCGAAATTTGTGCGAAATTAAAGAAAACACCAAATTCAGATTGAATTAGATATTCGTCTGATCATCGCATTCGAATTGTCATTTAAATTGAATGCAATTTTGCATGAAATTCGCATAGGTTAAGTTATTTATGGCCTGTACTGTACAACTCTTTATTGAAATTTTATCAAAGATTAATACATCTAATAGCGGGAGTGGTGCCTTGGTGTGGACTAGGGGGGACATGTCCACAAAGTTTCTGAGGTTGATAAACTGGGAGACATCGAAGGGAAATGTCAGACACAACAACGCTGCAGACAACATGTCTTTTAGTTTTTAGCCAGGCCTTTAGACTTTGCCTTACCTATTTTCTCAACCTGGGCCAAGCCAAGCTCACCTCAGAGTCATAACCACAACCAAGTCATCTCATTTGAAGAGTATGGCTTTTTTAACAATATCTCGGGTGTGCAAGAGCCTCTTTCTATTGTTCTATCCTATTGTTAGCCTATTGTTCTATTGAAAAACTTGGTATGGTGTGCAAGTGCCCAACTTCGCAGTGTGGCAAGTCCTCATCACAGGCTGAGCCCTTGTTTAAGCATCCTCATTTCACACTAACCTAAGCGGTAAGCCAGGCTCAGGTTTTCATATAACTGTTCCGAGTCTAGCCTTTTTTGTAGTGTGAACAGGGCTACTAGTATATGCCGGGGAGTGAACACTTTTCACTGGCCTAACAACGCTCTAGCCAGCAGTTTGTTTCATTTGATTTTTAAGCCCTTCTTACCCTTTACTTTGCCAAATGTTCCAACACCAAGAGTATCACCAAGAACATAATGACCTATTTTCAGTAATGGGTGAGCTTTTTCTTCTCTTTGCTCTCTTGAACCAGAAGCAGGGCGATGATAAGACTCCATGACAAAATTTGTCTTGGATCAACTAACAGCAAGAAAGAACAACAAATGACCTAAACAGCAGCAACAACGATTGAAACAGTGAATACGAAAGAGAGGCTGGGATGTTGCGTTTAGTTGGATTTCGAGGATTTTTTGAGGATTTTTTTTATTATTGCGGAGTCATACAATTAATACATCTTCTTAAAACCAGATATGCAAAAACATTGCTCAGTGCTGGCACTTGCATCCCCACTTGCTCCCCACTTGCAACAAACAAACAAACAAAAAAAAAAGACAATTAGAAATAAACGTCGATAAAAGCCTTGCACTTTGCATCTTGGCGCAAATGTGCTCAGAACTATTCGTTCTGAAGTGGGCTTTGCGAAATACCGGTAGCTAAATACCGCTAATCCACAATGCCGAGACAATGTGGCTGAGGCGTCGCATCTTGCGGTGGTTCCCGTTACAGGAAATCGCTATTCCCCCGTGAATCTTCGACCAGCCAAGGACTATCCGGCCCCCAGACCATGTGCTTACGCTTGGATATCCCGCCAGCTTCTGACTCACACACTGAACAATTGCGTGATAGCTACTCATTGATGTCACAGATTATTTTCCAGTCATTCTGTTCAGTGCCGGTAATGTACTAAAGGCGCATGCGCCATGAAAAGTAATTTTTATGGGACAAATAATCAAAACTCCCCAAAATTGCAACTTTACTTTGTTTCTTACTTCATTAATCACTATTCAATTATTTTAGAAATTTAAAATTAATTGAAAAATAAAGTTCATTTGTTATGAAACACGTTCCTTTGTCATGCATGCGTTCTGTGCAAAGAAGACTCTACTATCTCTCCCACCTCTGTAGATTATCCAATCAAATTGCCAGGATTGAATGAAAGATGTTGCGTTGTTTTTGTGTCACAAATTTTGCAATGGCGGCTGCTGCAGAAAACAGCGAGGAGTTGGCACCCCTTGAACCCACAATTCAGAACATTCTGGACCAAGAATCACTTCGATGGATTTTTGTTGGGGGGAAGGGAGGAGTTGGAAAGACTACATGCAGGTAAAACAATCTCTTATCCTCATATAAAACACATAACCGAGTAAAGAAAGAGGGCCTTTTAGGCCAATCGTTTTAGGCCATACTAACTCAACTCCTTTTCATAGTTGTAGTCTTGCTGTCCAGCTTGCAAAAGCAAGAAGAAAAGTTCTGATAATTTCGACAGATCCTGCACATAATATCTCCGATGCATTTGATCAGAAATTTGGAAAAGCTCCAACCCTCGTAACAGGTTTTGAAAATCTCTATGCAATGGTGAGAAGTTTATAGATGCATGGATTCAATATCTTTGTACGATTCATCAATGAAACATGTTTTATTTAATGCAATAATGCTTATTTTTGAATCAATCTTTTCAGGAAATTGATCCAAATCTTGGTTTTAGTAATCTTCCAGACGATGTAGTCGATGGTCCAGGTTTGTACCCCTTTGGTTGTTACCCTTATCATGCCCCTATGTACTTTTCTTCCTCTTATATGTAGTTGTATTTTCTTAACTTTCCATTTCATTCTAGATGTTACCTCAATGGGCAAGCACATGCTAGAAGAGCTCCTTGGAACGTTTCCTGGTATTGATGAAGCAATGAGCTTTGCTGAAGTTATGAAGTAAATCTTAATTATAGAATATTTGGCTTTCTTCGAAAAGTGTTCAGTTTGTGCAGTCAAGATTATTCCATTGCAGGAACTACTGCATGACAGTGAAGATGGCGGTGTAATGGTTTATTTAGTGTCAGACCGACGCAAGGATCTCGATAGTAGGTTAACTAATCAAGACCTCAACCCAGGCTGTGACGCTACCGTAGCTGAAGCTCAAACCCTGGCCTTACAGAGCTTCTGACATCGCGAGCCAGCTGGATTAGACCATGACACCAAAGCACCTTCATGTAGGGAAAGGCAGTGATGTATTGTCTGCATATACAATGGGAATGCCTGTTTTTGATAGCAATCGATCTTGATCTTCTCTTTTGTATTTTTTAATCTTTTGCATAAAAAGTAGGATGCATTATTTGTATAAAATTCATTGTCTTCTTCAAGGTTGGTCAGAGGCATGGATTTCTCCGTTGTTGTTTTTGATACTGCTCCAACTGGACACACGCTTCGTCTCATTTCATTCCCCTCTGTTATTGAAAAATCACTGCAAAAGTTGATCAGATTGAAGTCACGGATTGCTCCGTTCCTTACCCAGGTAAAGTGTTATATTTGGTTGATCTGATCTCTACTCGATTATTACTTAATCCTTGTATTTACAAAGAAAACAAAATCGGAACAGTTAACGAAGTTTAAACTAAAACGGATGGCAAACGGGAAGTTGGCTAGCAAAAAGCGAATGCGAGAGAATCAGAAATGGGCCCTAAGCATATTTTCATCCCCACTTACCCTTAAATTCGGATGTCTACTAAGCGATTTTTTACGCGAAGGGAAGGATGGCGAATGGCTAGTTGGACCCGGCTCAATTACTATCGGTAGGAACGTTAAACACAGCGAAGTTTGACTGTAAAAGGAAACATAGTTGGGCGTACTAGAAAGCTTTTTTCTTGACGTCAGAAACGGACGAAAACAATTGACTAAGGCAGATACCTATATACCCAAACGTGGATCGGGTGTACCAGTGCGAAAAGTGAAGCTGTTTTTGAACACCATTCACCTGATAGTGTAGATAGTTCCTCTTCTCTTCCGAATCATCAAGATAATTAATGGAACATTTGATATAGCATACATTTTCAATTTTTTACACATTTTGATGTTAGAAGTTTAAGGGTCGTCATTTACCCATCTTTTTACAATATTTTACAGTTTGGTGGATTACTTGGTATGGCGGATTTCAATCCTGATCAATTGGTCAGCAGATTAGATGACATGTTACCACTCATTCAAGAAATAAGTGAAAAGTTTAAGGATGCTGTATGTAAAGAAATTCACTTATCATCGACCTTAATAAAGCAAAACTCCGTCATAAATGAAAGAACTTTTCTTGATTCGATGTCTTTTCGTTTTAGGATCATACTACATTTGTCTGTGTCTGCATTTCTGAGTTCCTATCATTGTATGAAACAGAACGTCTTGTTCAAGAACTAACTCGAATGGAAGTCGATATTCAAAACATTGTCGTTAATCAATTAGTTTTCCCGCAATCAAAAGGTTGGCGATAATTTTTTATATTTCCACGGCGATTCCTCGGTAGCATGATTTGATACTGTATTCATTGGCATTTTCGTTTTAAGTCGAATTCTTTATCTCATTCTTGGAATGATTTCTTAATGCATTCATCAACATGTTCATTTCATACTGCCTTCGTCAGCAATTTCATTTCATAGGGCATTCATTGCACTTAGCAAAGATTTTAACAAGAAAGATGTGCTGTACATTCACTATGTAAACTTCCTATGAATTACTAAAGTACTATGAATACACTACCTGGTTATATATTCTGACTTGAAAAATTCATTTTAGGTAAAATATGTGAGCTGTGTCAAGCAAGGCATAAACTACAGCTGAAATATTTACAAGAGGTTGGTCATGTATTAATTTATTAATAAACTGCAAAAATATTACTTTGTTATATCAATGTTAGGTAATCCTTTAACTATCATCAGTGGCTGAGTGGAAGAATAAGAAACTGCCATACAGAATTGTATCTGATGTTTTTGCTTTGGTTCTTTTCTACTTGAAACGATGGAACGTCTAGTTTGATCAACACCCTCTACAAGCCTAAACAGTTTTCTTGGTGCATAAATTTGAAAAAGAGACAATGTTTCCCAGTATTTAAAACTAAGATGTCAAATACATTTGAATAACGGTCAAAGCTTAAGACGTATAGATTCCCGAAAAGAAACCTCAAAACCAGTGCAGAACAGAGTAAATTTTGGCCATTCGACCTGATCATGGTGACTACAATATAGCAGGTTAGGCTGGGTGAAAAGCGGTTAGTACAATCTGTGCGCAATTGCTGCAAATAGCAGGGAAGCCAGAATGAAAATTTAAGGAGACGAGCTTGTTAAAATGTATTTCGATAGCTCCGTCACTGCCAATGATTTCGCGTAAAATGGACGTAGATAGCTACATCGAAATGAGTTCAATTAGTGTTCATCCATTCAGCACACTGATAATAATTAAAATAATAATGAGATATAAGACTTACTTCACTCTAAAAATTATGAATAAATATAGAAAATTTAGAAAAATAATGAAAATACATTCGATTTTAGATTGATGATCTCTACGAAGATTTTCATGTCACCAAGTTGCCTCTTCTTCCAAAAGAGGTTCGTGGGGAGCATCAAATTAGACAATTCTCTGAATATTTGGTTAAGCCATACAGTTTAACATTGTAACTAATGATATATCTAAATAGATTGGTGTTAAATTATCTTGAATATGAATTGAATCAAAGTTTTTACTTCAACTATTAATCTGTAAATCACGTTGATTTCCTTCAGTCTTTTTTACTGTTATAACTTTCCGTTTTTCGTTCATTTGTTCTCGTAATTCTTTCAATTCTTTTTGTGCTTCTGTCTTTTTCTAAACAGATTACAAGTCAATCAATCATTGTGTCTTAACACGGCCTGGCGAAACGATCAATTTCTGATCAAACATTTGTGATGTTGCTTGACAAAGAATGTTTGCACGTTTGACCACACCGTGAAACATTCCTTGACATGCTGAATTCGCTAAGCAATGTTTTTTAAAAACTTAGGAAACATTTATGCTTGTAAAGGCAAAAATTGTTCAACAAACAATATGTTGAAACTTGGCTTGCTCAAGCAAAAAAGATTCTTAACTTTTCCAAAAAGCATCGACCGAGTAACAAATTTGCTTTTTCTTGCCTTGCAAGCAATGTTTTACGACATGACGCAAGCAAACTTTCAAACATTTCTAAGAGGAAGTTTCAAATGTTTGACAAACAATGTTTGATCGTTTGGCCAGGGCCTAAGAATCGCATCTGTCGGGTTTAGCTGGTTTTAAGCCTGGTTATGACAGTACCTCATAATTACAGCGATGGGTGCAGGGTGGTTTACACCAGTAGTAGCTACTATTAACTTGCAATTTGCTTGCCATTTTACTTTGAATGTTGCTTCAAAGGATTTCACCAAGAAAAGGGTCTGTAAAAAGTGTCATCAAATTAAGATCCTGGACTTGTCGCCTCTTTTAATGATAATGTATGCAAGAAACAAACTTTACGAACTTTCTGCGATGCTTCCTTACAATTTCTTGAGGACCACAATTGTAACTTTTAGTTTTCTCGAATCAAACAATTTCACTTACCTTTGATTCAATTCGTAAAAATTTCTTGGTTTTTTCCGTGTCTCTTTTTAATCCTTCAATTTCGTTAACACTTCTTCGAGCTTCATTTCTCAAATTATTCTAAAAATATCAACAATCAAGACAATGATCGTTTGCTAAAAACATTTTCTATCTACAATAGACGGGGTTCGAACCTGGGCTGCATGATCTGAGAGTCAACGATGTTTGGCTCTCTGATCATGCAGCCCAGTATCGAATGCCATCTACTTTGGTATACCACTTGTGGAAAGATCTATCCTAGTCTTCAACATTCATAACAGACATTTACTATCTAATCAATCGAGGCTCTAGTAGACGACCAATAAAGCAGTTGTGCATTGTTGACCAAAAACCAGGGCTGAGGGGGATTATGGAAAATACTCTTTTCTTTGAACGTAAATTAAAATCGTGTGAGCTTAGATATGTAACTTTTGTTTTGTTTAATGAAAAACAGCTAGATAAACGTACCAACGCCGATGGACCATTAGCCATTTTGCTTGAAGATTTTTCTTCGTAAACTGACCCTGTTCCTTTGAAAAACAAAAAACATTTATCATAAGGTTACTCAACACATCTCAACATATACCTTGCTTGTCTATATAAAAAAAGAACGATTTATAAAGGATAGAGAGTTACAACAAAAATAGAAACCAGAATGAACCTTTTCCATCTATTCCTTGAAGTAATTTTTTCTGCTGGGCACCGAGTTCGTCTTTAACTCTATTTAGCTCCTCCTCAAGGATCCCTGTTCTCTCCTTTGCTTCTTCGTACTTTCTTTTCCATATGTTGTTGTCTAAAAGCAAATCCACAGAACAATTATTATAGAATAATCTATCTTACGTCATGTAATACATATGGGCGCTTTATATGACAGTCGAATCATTAGCCAGCACCATCTGATAGATTCAGTTCTCGAAGCCGTGAAAAGTAGCAAACAAGAAGCAGTCTTTTCTTTAACTGGAGTGCAGGGTCTTTGCAGCTGTAAAGCTGATATAGACCTGTAGCTTGTATCCCAGACTGATATTCTAGAACGAATACCCTGGGTACTCATTTACACAACGATCCAATGTAGAATTTATTTAATCTCTAAAGATGAACCGAAACATACCTTTTGACTTTTTCATGTCGACATTTGCCTTCAGCTCTTTTGCTTTTCTAAGCAATCCTTCTCTTTCTTTTTGCTTTTCAGCTCTAAAATTAGAGTTTCATTTTACTTGCTTTATTATGCACAGTATCTGACATAAGCTACATTATATACCGATCTATCTACAGAGCAAGGCTTGGAATAAATCTATATTTTGTTTTGCAAAATGACTTACCTATGCTTTTTAACACGAAGAAGTTCTTCACGAAGTTTTGCCACTGCAAATACAAAATAAAATCAATACAATTAAAACGTTATTTTGCTAATAAAAAGAGCGTGTTCACCAATTTGAACTCCTTATTTAGCTGTATAAGAAGAGATACAATAACAGCCCTAAGCAAGAACACAAAATAACATTGACCTAGAAGAGCCACGATACCCCGTCAAAACAATTATCTCTAATGAATTTCAAGAAGTTCGAAGCAGGATGACAAGGGGGTAACAAATACTAACCTTCATGTTTCTGTCGATCGATTTCTTCTTTTTCCTTTCTTTTCCTTTCTTCTTCCTCTTTCTTCCTCTTTATTTCTTCTTCTTTTTTCTTTTGTAATAATTCTTCCATTCCTTTCATTAATTCGAGTGTTTCATTCTCCATATTTTTCTTCTTATCTTCCAATCTCATTTTTTCTTCCTCGAGTAGTCTTTTCTCTGCATTTCTTTTTAATTCTTCTTTCAAACTTCTTGCTCGACTTTTTGATCTCATTTCATATCGATTGTTTGGGGAAAGTTCTTCTCCATTACTAAAAGTACAAAAAGCTCCTTTAAAATGACAAATGAAAGAAAAGTAGCACTGCATACTATACAATTAAACCAAGATCAATTTACTCACTATTACCCGTACACATCCAAATAGAATTCTGTGCATATTCCATTGACTTTTCTTACTTTGTTATCATAAGGCCCAACGATCAAACATTGATCGTCAAACTTCAACAATTTGCTTGTCAAACGAGATGTTGTACCGTTTGGCCACGTCGCAAAATGTTGCTTGTCAAATATTTTTGCTTGTGGTTTAGTTTCTCGAAAATTTTGCCAAGAAATAATGCTTGTTTAGCAATATTTAGCTATGTGGCCATCATAAGGTACATTATTATTTTCTTGACAATCGAAAAGTAGCAAATTGATTGACAGCAAAAATATACGTCTACGCGCAGACTCGAGCTCTTTCTCATCAAACTAAACTTCCTTGAGAAGAGTTTCAGTCTGCAAACAAGGGGATATGCAGTAAATATTCTGTGTTGATATCAAAGCAAGGAATTCATATCAATACTTTTACTTCTGGAAACTTCTAGCATATCTATACCTGCAATGCGTTTACATGAAATCCTACTTAAAAACTACATCCAATCGAAATAAAAAGTGAAATTCCAAAACAAGCTGAACTCAATACCTTTTGATATTCTCTTCACTTGTATCATTCTCTGTCGAAGATTCAACTTTAGTGACGTCATCTTTATCTTCATCTTGCTCACTTGACGGCTCAGATACAACCAAAGAATCATCGGTATTACTCTTACTTTGATCGTTATAATCATCATCATAACTATTCCTCTCCTCATCCTTCCGTCTGCTTCTATCTCTTGGACTAGCATTACTATCTCTAGTTGACTGATCTTTATCGATATAATTTCTGTCATAACTACTATACTTTAACGTGCTGTGTATCACATTGGCTGATGGGATTGGTGTAGGTGTAGTCAACCTTCCATTCTGAACAGGCTGACTTAAAATATGCGGATGAATAACTTGAATAGTCGGTGTTGATTTTGGTGATTTCATTTCGGCTTTCTTGCCATTCTCCAACAATCTGTTGTTGCTGTTGTTATCGTTGTTGCTGTTGCTATTCTCAGCTTTATCGTGCGACGCTTCGTTTTCGTTCATTGAAGAAGCGACATGTCGGTTCGATTCCTGTGAAGAGTTTTGAGATTTGGATCTTTTCATAATTTTGTTTAGACTCTCTTCTGAAAGCATTTCAGATGAGTCTGAGCTTTCCGTAGTGTCTTGTTTAAATTCATCCATTCTTGGGGAATAATGTTCCTTCGAAGGGGCAGCTTCAATTCCTTTTTCATTCGCCTCCATGTTAGCGACGTCATCATTCCGTTCTTTATCTTGATAATAATCATCAGAATCATCCCAAACGCCAGATGAAGAATTCTGCTGACTGAATTTCTCGTAATATGGCATGCCTTCCAAATTGCTTTGGCTGAAACCGCTGCCATGGTACGGTGCACTTTCATCTGAAAATAAAATAAGCAGAGAACCTAATAATACCGTAAGCTTAAGCCCTGGCTGAACGATCAAACATTGATGGTAAAAATTTGAGATTTACTTGAAAACAATATGTTTGACCGTTCGCCACATTGCAAACATTGCTCGTCAAATATCATTTGCTTGTGACAAGCAAATATGTTTTTGAAGTTTTCAAAACTGTTATCGAATTATGCTTTACAGGCAATGTTTTGCGACGTGGCCAAACGGACAAACATTTCTTGTGAAGCAAATCTTAAATGTTTGAAAAACAATGTTTGATAATTTTGCCCGAACCTCAAGTACAGTTGACATTCTCTAACTCGAAGGCATATTGCTTTGTCAAACATGAGCTATCCCCCTCGAATCTTAACAAATGACTAGGAGGTGGTCGAACGGTTGAGCCCCGCGAGCCCCCCCCAGCTCTATACAACTGTGTAAACCCTTAGACTGCTTTTCCGCTTATTTTTGACGTTACTCTTCATTTAAAGGAACTTATTACGCTAAAAATAGGCTTAGAGGGGAAATTGAGCCCAACCAACTTTTCGATTTGTCGGAAACTATGCGACTTTTCTTTAAAACGGCAAAAACATAGAATACAATTGATTATAATCAAAATCATAAACCACATCAGAAGCGGCAAAAGAGAGGGCAGCTGCAAGCTCGCCTTGCGAATTGCAAACTACTCCATTCAAATCTGAAGGAGTCGAAATCTCTGAAAGAAGTTTTCTTTGAATCCATGAATTTAACTTTACCCGAACTTTACGCTTTTTTTAAGGATGCTTGCCATTCAAAAAACCTGCCGTTTTCGGAAATAGAACGTTTGCAGCGGATCTAAAAACACGCCCATAAAACAATTATAAATTCAATTATTCTGATCAATTAAATATGTTTGATGTATAAAATAAACACGTTTGTATTGTTCTAATTCATTTTATTGTTGAAATATGTGCCATGCTGACACTTATTCTCCATTTGAAATTCCCTTCACTGTTTGACTATAGAAACGTACACAGCAACCAAAAAACAAGTATTTGTCAACATAGAAGTAAAAATATGAAAATGCGGAGGAACTCTGAATTGCTGGGACAATCGTCTTATGTTTGAAGACAAACTTTCTGATTTAAAACTGCTTTTCTTTATAAACATTTCTTCTTCTGGAGAAGAGCTTATAAAGACTCCGAATCCTGTCCAAACCAACATTTGATTGAAAACAAGTGTATTTCACATACTCTAACAAAACGAGAAAATTTTTTGAAGTCCTTATTTTCAGAGGCTCTTATCAAAACCAAACCTTTCATTTTACTTAATGTCTATTTTAATCTAAATTGTTGATATCCTACCTTGAATAAGATGGTCTTTATTGACTACTATGCTTTTTGTTTTGTCTCGCAACGAAGCTATCCATTCATGTGTTCCAGGAAGAATAAAGATTTCAGGAGAATATGCCTAAAACATCAAAAACAACAACAATTAGTATAAATTTTGTGGTTTATACTTTTACTCGCTTTTATGATAACTCACTCATACTAGAATCAAAACAAAAATAATACATTTTGTCCTGCTAATAGAAATGCTCATACTTGATTCAAGAGTAAAATGACAATAGAAAGTTAGAAAGAAGAAAATAAGTACTCACAACTGGAGGCAAGAAATGTTTTGCCTTCATGTTCTTCTCTTGGTTTTTATTCACCTATAAATAAAAATGAATAAACTTGCACTAACTGACATGACTCTCCATTATTCAAACATGTCTCTCTAATTCTATAGACTTTTACTTTAAGAGGGGGCAAATGCACCCCTTCCCATTACAAGGTTAAACATTGATTTTGTCTAAATTCATTTGGGGCAACCTTCTCTCCAATTATAAGTGACCTCTCTCTAATTACTGTATATTTTCTAATTTTGGAGGGGTGTAACTGCACCCCTATAAACCAATCCTCTTCAATCTGAATGTTACTTAACAAAATTTACCTTCAACATGTTACCAAATAAAACCCACAGTATGAATTAAAAAACTGCAACAGAGAATAAAGTACTAGATGGATGTAAACTGTTTACAAATACATCATTGGTGTAATAAAAGGTTGATTTTTGACTTACCACAGCCATACATCTTCCAACACTTCTCAAGAACACATATTCATTTGGTACAACAGATGACTCAAGTTGCTCTGCAATAATGTTGCGGATGTTGATCAATGTTGCATGCTGAAATACCCTTTAATGAACAAACACAATAATTTCAGGAGAAAACAAACATGACAGAAGAAATGACAACTGCTTAAAAAAATAGAGAAATACTAATTGACTAATGTTTTGTTTCTAACCTTATAAATCCTGCAGAAGTTGATTGCAGTGCAACACTGTTGTATGCAACACTGTACTTCCCAAGCCAAGATTCAATGGGCACAACGAATACATGAAGATCAGCAAGCTGAAATTATTACATGACAAAGTTAAATTTTAATCCTTAGTCAGACATAGCTTAATTTCTCACATAGTAAGTTCAAGGGGCCAGTCTGCAGCATGAGTGTGGCCCACAAAACACGATTTCCGAAATCTCATGATGCACCAATGGAGCTATTGTGTCATGTGAGTGGTTTTGTAGTGATGATAGGGCTTTGTTAAAATGTTCTTGCGTACCAACATCAGCAGTTTCATAGCAAAGGTTCACCAGTGGTTTAATCAAAAAGGTGCTCACTCTGCAAAGTGGATGAGTCAAGGGTTGGATCAATCTTTGGAAATCTTGAAAGCTTTGTTGGAAATCTTATTGCTGTCAGGGAAATCTCAATGAAGCTGCTATGGCATCATGGTCTCATCCAGTGGACTCGTGGACTGGACTGGAATTTTTGTTGTGCGTGGAGAAGATCTTCTCCTGCAACTTTTGCAGAAAACAATAGCCCTATTGTTTTTCTATTTTTTTCTTCCACGCACTTCTCCACGCAAATCACAGAAAATCCAGTCCGGTGGGCCACGAATCTTGGTGTCAGAAACTAAGCCAGGTTGGGGTTAGAGCCCCAAATATGGTAAAGACAGAGGAAATAGTCTGTTAAATTGGATTTATCAGAGCTCTACTGACTGTCAAATGGTCAATATAATACTATTTGATCATTTGGAAAATGAGTTGACTTTCCTGCTCTCCCCCAGTGAACATTTAGTTAAAAACAACTATCAAACTTACATCTTCAGATTTTGGTCTTTTCATAATCTTTTCAGACATCTCAGTTGATGCTTAGAGGCTCTGCAGTTTCAAATTTCACATTTTGACAATCGTAAAACCATCATTTCCTTTCAACGTTATTAGTCCGGGTGCTGGCGGCATGACCTACTTGCAATTTCGGCGGGACTTTTAAAATTTGGATAAGTGTGTTCATCATCGTACTAGAAATACGAATCTACCTGTTGGCCATGTTGAATTTTCTTGTGAGGCGCCCCCAACGCGATTTTATGTTTCGACTGAAGTAGGCCTGTTTTGCTTCGAAAGCGCCATTTTCTTCAACGATTTCAATAGAGATCACTGAGCCGAAGCACCAATCGAGAAGCAAATCCAGGGGAACACTTATACTTTTTACAGTGTCGACGGGGGGTCCGCAGGAGAAGTAAATGAAACTGGACGCCAAAATGTACGGAAAACATGAAGCGGGCGACTAATTTATGCAAATAATATTATTGTCGAGTGTATGAAACCGACTGAAGCTTTTAAGATGCCCATATTATTTACAAGTAGTTCAAAATGAATCGAAAGTGATTCGTGGTATGAAGCACAGTGCACACCTATGTCAAAGTCATCATAGGGTCATATGGTTCCGTTCTATAAGAACAATTTCGAAATACGTTTTTGTAAAAAATACCTTATTCCATCAATTTTCACATCTCTAATTTTCGCACTCTCAGATTGTCGCACTGTAAAACTTTTATTAGAAGTTGACCCGATTCGCGCTCTTCACGTTTTGCGCCAAGAAGCGCGCTTTTAACTGATGTGTTTGCGCGCTTTCAATTTCTTCTCCATTTAGGTTACAGTAAGTTGCATAATTAAGCAAAGCGGTTCTGATCCGCAACTTCAACTTCTACTTCTATTACCCTTATGCTTTTTTTGCAATTTGGACGTCTTCACTTTGGTTTCCCTCGTCAGCAAACAACTGCGCCTAAGTTGCAACGAGCACAAAGCGCGAGTGAAAGGGGGATGCACTGGAGGCTGTTTCTGACTTCCGTAATAAAAAGAACTGACCACTAGATGCAGGTAGATGATCTGCCCTAAAACAAGGGTATACTATAGCTACAGTCTGCGCAGAATTTTGCACAAGACCTATGTGGTCTCTAGGTTGAAAAAAGGGACAAAAAACAAGCGTTCGTTTCTACCCCATTCCATTGCCATACGTGTGCGGCACACTGTCAAATGGCCGTAACAAAGGAGGAATGGGGTCCCGTTGCTAAGTTTTGCCTTTTACTGTCAATCTACCGGTCGTGTTAAGCATTGTGCCTAGTGCTAATCTACCAATCAAAAAGGCGTTAGGAATCTTATAAGCAGCGATCACCGTTACGCTATCACGGAAGAGCAAAAGAAGAAATGCGACAGAAAAGGTCAATTCGCCAAAATGAAGCATGCACCCTTGAGCGCATGTACAGCAGGAATGCCAAACATATGCTCATAACCAAACACTATGTCGAAAACCTAGAAGTATTTGGTTTATCATCCGAAAACTAGCGTCTATCTGTTCTTTCTGAAAATAATTTCTCGGACTTTATGAAAGCGTCAATACAATGTCATGTTTTGAAGCCAGCGCTTTCAGCTTGATATCTGTTCTGTTCTCCTGTTACCTCTTGAGTGCGTGACGCTCGCCTCTTTCATGCAGAGCAGGTTTCCCAGGCTCCAATCTCCAAATGCCACGGTGCATTATGTACGTAATTGTGTATTCTTGTAGTTTACAATTTCTCGCTCTCTCGCATAATGTATGCCTTGTTGGAGGCAACTTTTGAGGCAACTTCGAGGCAACTTGGAAGTAAAGAAAGCAAAGTCTGAAGTGCGATGAATCGATATGTTTTTACTGTATGCAATGATCAGCAGCATAGTTATGTCTGGACAATATCCCAAAGTTTCCGTACTTCCCTTTTATGTTTATGCGGTACCAGTGGCCGGTGCTACGAAGTAAAAAGAGTGTCACCCGCCTTATAGGTTTGGGCTAATGTCCGTACCAAAATCTTTTGAAACGGATGATTCTTCGAAGGCTGAATTCCCCACGGAACGAGTCTAAAGATTTAACATGTTGTCGATTTACCCTATATCCACTACCCACTACATCAAATCACTTGATTCCTGCTGCAAAAGAGTCCGACCCCCGGTGCTACTGCAGCTGCAGATTTCTGAGCATAGGATCATGTCTGATTTAATACCTCTTAAAACGGAGGCTTCTTCGATGACAATGATGGAGATGAGCAGCTCTTTGCGATTCGCGCACGGCAGGAAAAACACTTTTGAGTTGATTCTTCCTACTCTCAAACTTGCTGTAGCCGCAGGTGCGGCACTTGCTGCAAGGTAGCATAAGATCCTCATTATTCTAGCTTTAGAGTCTTTTGATCTTTAAAACGGAGTTTGGGCTGTTTAAACGGCGTTGGTAAGGATAAGCTTTCGCTTTGATATTGCCAACGTGCCCCGCGCTAAACGCAGGGGACCAACTAGCGAAAAGTTTGAGTTTTCAAAATCAAAAGTTCTAGCCTTCATCGGCTATAACGGTTTGAAATATGGTCTTAGTGTTTGCCCCGAATGGGTCAAGATGGTAAATCAGAATAACTTCCAAATTAGTTTAGAATGTAGAATAGTCTCAAGTTTGTAGTTGCCTTTGCACTAGCAAATCTTTATGTGCCTTGACAATGGTTACGTTTGTTACATTACCTGCCATAAGAGACAGAATGTTCATGTACT
Source organism: Chrysaora quinquecirrha (assembly GCA_014526335.1). NCBI lineage: Eukaryota > Metazoa > Cnidaria > Scyphozoa > Semaeostomeae > Pelagiidae > Chrysaora > Chrysaora quinquecirrha. Next base: position 3,578,384 of record JACTAT010000039.1, on the reverse strand, counting down.
TCAAAATTTAGTTATAAAAACATCACAAGGAGGATCCATTTTGTCTATATACGAAATAATTTGAGGTTTTAAGACCCATATTACTAAACAACGGGGTTCCATACTGGTTTCTCATTCCACGATTCCACGGAATTGGGTTTTATTGCACTTCGCAAAGCATAATTTCATCGGGGGGTATGGACCAACATTATCAATTCATAGCACAGAAATACAAGAACAAAGAGTAATTAACAAACATATGAAACTTCATTTCTGACAATTATCCAGTTGATTTGTTCAAAGAATAGGGTACAATTTTTGCCTTTTGTCTTAGTAATTTTGTTTTGATTTGTACATAAAAAGCATCTTTAAAGCTAACGCACACCCTGATAGCAAAACTCGCTTCAATTAGTTCTTTACAAATTGTTGATGAAAATGGCGGTTTCTTGCTGGAACACTGCGTGAGTTTGGCTGGAGAAAAACGGGTTGGACGCGTCTCACAAGAAAATTCAGGATGGCCAACAGGTAAAATCGTGTTTAGGATGTGAAACTGAACACATCTGTGCAAAAATTAAATGTCCCGCTAAAATTGCAAGTAGTCACCCCGATTTTGGCTGTCAGCACCCGGACTATATAAAATATTCAGCTATTTGTATAAATAATCAAATTTCATTGAAATGATCATATTTGTTGCTGTTGTTGTCTGTTGTCATGGTAATATGACCTCCAGCCTCTCTTTCACGAAATAATCACATGTTGATAAAATGGCGTCGCAGATGGATGAAAATAAAATCGTCTTCAGTTCAGATCCGAATTTCTGCACCGAATGTGGCAGTATTTTGGCGCTACCAGGTGAAGAGAATTATATACATTGTAAAATATGCAGCCATAAACATTTCTTATCGAACTCTAAATCCACCGAGATCCATTCAAGCAAATTTTACAATGAGGAAAGAATCAGCCTCGCCAAAAGCATGGAGTTGAAAAACTTTGAAAAAGAAATCGAACAAAGCGGGCCAGTGACAAAACGAAAATGCAGTAATTGTGGTCATGATAAAATGACGTACATAACAAGACAAACGAGATCAACTGATGAAGGACAAACGGTGTTTTTTACATGTGTTAAATGTAAATTCAAAGAAACTGAGTATTCTTGATGGAATTTGACATCAGCAAGATGAAATATTAATAGACCAATTATATCTATCAATAAAACTTCATGATAAACTTCGCTTTTTTCATACAAGCGCTCGTTTCCTGCGTTAATACATACGTAAAGAAATTCAACTTCTAATTAGAGTTTAAGGAGACGCAAAAGGAAAACTGCATTTTAAAGCATTTCAGATAATACAAAATAATTTTAAAACTTAAACCAGCATACAAGGTTTTTCTTTTCAAGCGTTAATGCAATTTTTGAGCCTGGTTTCCAACAAATCGTGAACGAAGAAAGATCAGATTGCAGTAGACAATCATCCGGCAAGGCAACTAATCTGGAAAAACCAGGCTGACATTTGGGTCAAAATTGTTTGCTAGCCCTTGCCCGGACTTTAAATATGTTTTTAGAAGGGCAGGGGGTGATAAGTTAGAGAAAAAGCGCTTCAAAAATAAGAAACAGGCAGGCTGAAATCGAAGCCAAGTGTTCTTATAAAAAAAGCGTGAAGCAGTTGAATAACGATTGTCGATTCTGCAGTTAATGCTCCAAGGGTGTCTGGCTAAGATCTTGCGATAATTTAAGCAATAATGGCTTAAACCAAGTAGTTTCCATTTGATTCGCATTTATTTATGAGCTTGAGATAAGATAATCCAAGGATCGTTGTGATCTTATGGAAACGAGAATTTACGACCCTTGTGCAAGTACAACTTTGATATTGCGCAAATGTCCACAAGAGCTCATGCTTATAGCAAAAATATACAATGCAATGTTTATCTGTTTTTCATCAGCTAAAAGTTAAAAGCAATACATCAATTAGATTGTTATGTCTCTTGTAGCTCTACAAAGGTAGTCACATATAATATCGAAAAGTTTATATAGATACAGCAAATTAAAGATGATTATGCATGGCAAAACAGGACTTAAGCATAATAAGAGGGAAAACATTACATTTCATAATGCAAAATGGCCAAAATTAGATGATAATGAAAATTACAAAGAAAAAGAAGATCATAGACATAAGAACACGTGGGACATTCCTCACGTGACCAGCTGATGTCTTATCCGTGTCCCATGTTGCAATGATTCTCAGCGGTGCTCCTGATCCTTGCCCTATTTTCATTGGCAGTGCATAAACCATGGCCCCAGTCGCTGGAACTAAATGAAGATTTGCAACATTTTCGAAAACAGGAATGTTTTGTCCCAAAAGAATAACATGAGATTGAAAGTCTTTCGATTGTCCATAATCAATCGATCCCGTATCGATACCAATAGCTTTCACCTGAAATTAGAACATTTTGTTGAAACTAGCAAGGCTATTAATCATGAACAATATTTAACCACGAATTTCAGTTACTTGGTGGATTTGTTTTGTATCAGAGGTGGATTGTGGCAGCCAGGGCATCTTGGCAATGTGCCAGCAAATCACTGGTTAACTGCCAAGGCTCAGGAATAACGATTGGCTGTGATGGCCACCACCGTAAGACACAGCGCCTCAGCAACATTGTGGAAGAAATGGGGAGTATCGTTCCGTTGTGGGTTGTTCTTTAAATAATTATTTTTCGCGACCACCAATCGCAAATCGTGACATTGTAGCTAGTTTACTTAACAATTGAGTAAGCAATTAGCATAATCATGACTTTCAATGTAAAAGAACGTGTGCCTTGATAATGCAATACCTGACAATAGGGGCTTTCGTACATGATTGAGCTCCTGTGCTTTGATTTCTGGGTTGATTTTTAAACTTTAAACGTTGCGTGATGGCGGCTTTTTACGAATACTTTCCATGTACCACACAGAAAAGCTAGGATCTGATTCTTCAATCAAGATGATATTTAAAAGGAGCCGCTTATTGCAATAATTTTCTTAGAAAAATAACGATATACTAGATAGGTAGCAGCGAGATGTAAGCTACCCCCTGTCCCAATCTTTTACCTTTCTCTGCTGAATGAGCCAAGTTGCGCCAGCCGGAGCCAATCCAGGAAAATGAAGAATTGAGGTGTTATTCGAAGCTGTTCCAAAATAAGCAGTCGCATTTGGCCAATATTTCCCCCAACCTTGGTAAAGAAGCAAAATACGCGTTTGATAAAGAATAATTGCAACAAAATATGGTGTTCATTTATTGTTCATAAAAGCAAACAAACAAAGAGGGTCGCTTAGGGGTTCTAGGGAATATGGGAACACGGAAAAATGGCAAAAATTTAAAGCGAACACCAGAAAACAAGGATCACGTGAAATCTTCTCTATCGAATCCGCTTGACTATCAGTCTACAAAAAAAATCTCACAAAACGCAGCAAGGAGATTTTCTAAAGGTAAAAGGGAACTTGTTACACCCTAAACGACCCTGAAAAAGGTAAACGAGAAATCTTTCGGAAAGGAAATAGTATCAAGCACCAAAAATTTAAAAAAGTTTTGAACCTTGTCCGTGTTCCTCGTTTTCCCATTGTCCTGGTCTACGGCTTATTCTGTAGTGTAGGTTAAAACTGTTAAACTTTCAAGAATCCAAAGCTCTTATCATTTTTTGGAAAAATCGCAAAACAAGCGAAATAAGATAAGCTTTAATGGTCAAGATAAAACTTGGCGTTCGTGCCGTTATGATAAGGTCGAGATAAGTCTAGAAGCAAATATAATCGCGAAAAGCTTTCGTCCTTGTGCCACCTCTAACCGTCTAGAGCAGAACATAAATCTTCGCTCTAAAACATAAAGCCTCTGATAAAATCCAAATTAAAATATTTGTCCAAGCTTCTCCGAGTTGTACCTGAGTATAAAAGAATTATTGAACGGTCGGGAATTCTACCAAACTTTCTCTCGTGGATTTCAAAATCTGCTACATCAATAAGTAAATCTGCATTCGTGTCCGCTTTCTCCGTAACGTTGACAACAACAGCCGGACCAATCAAATCATTCAGAGATATTTCTGCAACGCCATACTTCCCAGCAACAAAATGCCTCGGTGCATCAATATGTGTGCCAAGGTGTTCCGCTGTTTCAAAACTATTCGCTTCGTAATGAGGAGAATCAAATCTAACTTGCGTTGTGAATCTAAATCTTTCTTTCTGTTCCGAAGGCCAAGTTAAGGTTCTATTATCATAGGTGTATGAGAGATCTATGTATCTGATTCCTGCAATGACGCTCGTAGAAGTAAACAGCAGCGAAGTTGAAATAAAAAGAAATACACGGCCAGACATCTTGTTTTGTAAAGCCAGCAAGTCGTCTTGTGTTGTCGATAAATCAACTTCGTGTTTTATGTCAACTTGACAGGTTCTCAAGTAAAGATTTCATTCAGCTTAACCAAATTTAGCGAAATTCACTCGTGTTATATGGTGATGCGATACAAAACTGAGGTAAGGGGGTTGATAAAATTAACTTAAACTGCCAACAAAACGGGAGGGGGACCGAAGAGACCTATAGAAAATTCTTCTATTTAAAATGATATCCTGGTCTTTCAAAAACATGAGGTGAATAGAAACAGTAATGGTCATTGTACCTCATCCCGCTATTTTCCACCATCTGTCAGCCCCCCGCACCTTCCGTCATTAGCTCTTTGTATTAATTTGGTTATACTTACCGTACCTAAAAATTGATTTTAAACGGATTTTGTTTTTCTTTAGCTTTGTGTGGTGCTACAGTATGTTCCGCCAATGTGATGGGTGTGGTTTTCAAAAATCTTTTGGGAGTACCCCCAGGAACCCGCCAAGAATCACTCCTGTAGCCGAATTAGTTTCGTCAACAAAAGAGTTCCACCGCGCAGATTCCATTTTCCTTACTTTTACACTGCGAAAACGTTTCGCACCAACGGCAGCACGCCTTAATTTGCTTTGATCACGCCCTTTTGCCTCCGATGTCTGATGTCTGACTGCGCCAGTCGCCACTGCCATCACGCATGCGAAACGGGGAAAAGTCGAAAGCTCGTCCACAACAATTAGTAGAAGAACGATGACCCGCCCTCGTTAAGCCTGGTCGTCTCGTGCTTTTGCTTCTTGATGCCATTATCAGATTATTACAAAAAATTTTTAACATCGCATTTCTTCATCAAATAAACTTAAAATTAACTTACCAGTGTTGAGTAAGATGATGGAATTATCTGGAATTTTTGTGTGTTTCTTTTCATGTTCTTCAAACTCCGTTTGACCAATAAGCAAATCTTTATCTTGCTTCGCTTTCTTTGTTACATCGACCACAACAGCTTTGCCAACCAAATTATTGATTGGCACTTGATCTGCAGTTTGCTTTCCCTTTGCAAAATGTGTTGGTGCGTCTAAATGCGTGCCACCATGTTCTGCTGCGTAGAATGTATTTGAAGCATAGTAGGGAGAGTCACTCAACATTTTCTTCACGAAACGAAACCTGTCGGCCGTCATGCTTGGCCAGTACAGAGTTGTGTTGTCGAAAGTATGTGAGAGATCTTTCATGACGACTTTGCTATCAACCGCACCCAAGAACACTGCCATTATTGCATATATGAGATACATTTTGGTATTTTCTTCGCTCTTTTCTTGCAAATAACTATCCGACAACACAATTTTTCCTGGAGAAACAAACCGGGAAACAGTTTGCAAACCGCAAAATCTAAAGCACAGTTCAAAGTTTGCACAAGACAATTTTAATCTTTTCATACGTCAATTTGTTCCGTTCATGGAATCAATTGTTCTTTTTCAACGCCAAGATAAAGATAAAGCAAGAATCCCTGGAAACAAAGCAAAGATTTCACTGAATTTCTATGGAAACGTTTTGTTCGGAATTCGGCATTGTGCAGATAATAGAAAAACTTCGGTTTAACGAAAGGGTCCCGAGAAAGGTGCACATCGTCTCTGGAGAACTTGATTGTAAACTCTCAAAAAGCGAATTAAATAAACTCTCCAAACAAAACAACTCGATCCTTTCAGTCTGTTTAAAAGGAATAAATATAGAGAAAATTAAAGAATACAAATCCTTCTTCATACTAAACGTAAAAATTTTTGGAATGACAGAATAACCGAATTGCAACAAAACCCATATGAAGAGAGCTTCTGGAATATTTGGAAAGACTTCGATGAAAATATTACAAAAAAACCTAACGCAATACAAAACGGTTCTATTTGGGAAAATTACTATAAAGAGCTTTTCCATGCTGATAATCAGGAAAATACACATTTCCGTGCAGCTAATCCCAATGTTACAATACTTAGTAAAGAGATTGATGACAAAGAACTCACTGAATGCATAAAAAAACTGAAAAACAAAAAAGCTATAGGATTTGATGGAATAAGCAACGAAATGATCAAAAACTGCTCTATTGATTTATTTACACTAATCAAGATAACTCTAAACTTAATGCTCTCCTCGGGTGAGGTGCCCAATTCATGGTGTAAAGGACTTATTACTCCCGTCTACAAAAAAGGATCCAAATCTAACCCAGATAACTACCGTGGTATCTGTGTTGGTAATGCCCTTCTTAAATTGTTCTGCCTACTACTAAACACTAGGCTCTCCTCAATTGTAAATATGAACAAACTTATTAGTAAAAATCAAGTTGGCTTCCAGAGCGGAAGCCGCACTTCTGACCATCTTCTTACTCTAAAAGCGTTAATAAATAAACATGTTCGTGATAATAGAAAACAAAAAGTTCATGCTGCTTTCATAGATTTCCGCAAAGCTTTTGATAATGTATGGCACAACGGCCTTTTCCAAAAACTAGAGAAAAGTGGAATAGATCAAAATTTTCTAAAAACAGTTCAAAGCATCTATAAAAATACTGAATGCGCAGTTAAATTAAACAACAAATGCACAAAATTCTTCAAATGTTCCAAAGGTGTTCGGCAAGGATGTCCATTAAGCCCTACGTTGTTTAATTTGTATATCAATGACTTGGTTGATATCCTAGACAAAGACAATCCAACACCGCTTGACCTTGGTCATGAACCTATAACTTGTCTATTCTATGCTGACGACTTAATCATCCTTTCAACTTCTCATGACGGGCTACAGAAATGCTTGAATAGCTTAGCTGACTATTGTAACTGCTGGAAACTTAAAGTCAATTCAGATAAATCCAAGTGTATGACATTCTATAAAAACAATACCAAATACAAACAAAATTTTTACATAAACAATTCCCCAATCGAAAATGTAACTGAGTTCACCTATCTTGGTATCACCCTAAACGCAGCTTGTAATTTCAAGGAGACTTTAAACATACTCAGCGCTAAAGCCAATCGTGCTCTTTTGGCTCTAAATAGCAGATTTAAAATTAAACATCTCCCTGTTAAAATTGCTTTAAAACTCTTTGACTCAATGATCTCACCTATCCTCCTTTATGGCTCAGAAGTTTGGGGACCCTACCTTAACTTTACTCTTATATTAATGAAATAACTAACGATGTAAAAGAAAACGGCTTAGCCATAGACTCTCTAACGTCTCTCTCTAAAACTAACACGAAAAGGTACTAAAACATCAATATCACATATACTGGAAATCTTACATTGACAGCTGCTCAAAAGCTCTTTCCTATAAGACATACAAGACTCGAACCTACTTTGAGCCATATCTATACTTAATCCAAAATCGAAAATGTAGAAGATTCTTCTCAAAGTTAAGACTTAGCGACCATTGCCTAGCAATTGAAAAGGGGAGACACTTGAAACCCCCCATTGAAAGAGATCAAAGATTCTGCAAATACTGTAGCAATGAAGTAGAAAATGAAACACACTTTTTGTTATCCTGTAAAAATTACAACTTTGAACGCAAGATTTTCCTTGAAAAGATTGAAAATCTATGTCCCCAATTTAAATCGATCCCAACAAATGAACAAAAATTCATATATCTAATGACATGCGAAAATGAAACTTTGATAAAAGATACAAGCGAATTCATTTCAACTATATATGATAAACGCTTACAAGCAAATTAAAAAAAAAAAAAAACTAGAGCTTTTAGAACCTTAATTTTATTAACACTCAACTGTCATGTAACTTACGTATCTTTTCTAATTAACATTGTATTTTTTGTTATGTTGTAGTGTAGTTGTAGACCATGTATCACATGATATAGCGTCGAATTTGAAAAAAAAAAATTGTTCTTCACTGGCGCATGCGTATTATGAATAGCGGGTTTATTCAAAAAAAAGAAAACTGAAAATTTGCTAAGCTGGAAATGGCGGTACAGCAGTTGTTGCGACATCTTAGTTTTTCTGAAATGACACCTTCAATTATTAAACTAAACTTGAAATAATTGGCTAGATAAAGCCGTCAAATGAACATGAAGGCATTAAACCAGACGTGGAAGCAGAAAAGATCAAAAAGCCCATCCAGACATCGGTGAAATCAACGAATGATGAAAGATTTAGGCCAGGGCCTAGCAATCAACAAGACGGAAAAGTTTCGAGGGTTGAAAATGATTCATTGTTTGGAGAACCTTTGTGCATGGGTGAAAGTTTGGTATGTTATAAAATAGCAAATTAATTACAATTAATTAGCATTTATCTAACTTTCATAAGTCAAGATATGACTAGACAGATGACTGGTGTGAGGGCGAGGAGGCCGGAGGGGCAATGCATTTTCAATTTCACACTCCTCGAAAAAGCGTACGAGATTCCTGTTAAAACAAGAGGATTTTTACAATACTCCTAGGAAAATAATAGAGATTCCAGAGGTGGGTGTACGAGATCCCAAGGAATGAATTGCCTCTTTGATGAGGGGTACCCACTTATAAAATCAGAAATTGTTCATTTTTTTCTTATTTTGCAGAATTCTTTTGGACTGTCATGTGATTGGGACAGTGCAGCTATTTCCGCTATCAATGAGCTTGACCCTAAAGAGCAGAACGTCATTAGCATAAACAAAGACATCAAAGCAAAAAACAACAAGCCCCAAACTCCCATTCCACACTTGAAAGAAAAAGGACCTGTCACCCCCATGCTGAGCGTAGATGGACGGCAAGATCGCATATCAACTCCTATTGATACTGCAGAAAGATTTTCACCAAGATTTAATCAGAATTTCATTTCTCCTGTCTTTAATTCTTCTACATCAAATAAATCAAGTGCCCAACATAAGACTGGTTTTAAGAATGGGAAGCTCTCTGGCAAGCAAACCTCTGAAACAGTAGAAGTGTCAATAAAAACAGCCCATGTCAAAGAAAATGCAGCTTCTGATCACAAGTTATCAATTGATGCATGGGAGCTTCCTGTAAGCATTTGTGAAAAATACAAAGAAGCTGGAATTAAAGAAATGTTTCCTTGGCAGAAAGAATGTATTATGACTGGTGCAGCTCTCAACGGAGGTTTATCTTTAATGTTTTAATATCTCTTTTCTTATTACCTGCATTTTATGAAAAACTATGCACAGGGTAGAAGTTAGTTTATTAAACTGTTGCTTGCTTGTAGTCTTGAAACTTTCAGAAAAAGTTTCTTACTACTAGAAATTTTTAAGAGTACATTACATATGGAGAAATATCCAAAGAAAGAGAGCTCTCCTATGCATCAATGACAAAAAAAGCTTTTCCAAACATCCAATACATAAGACAAATGCCCTAAGACCCAATTACATATTTTAACAGAAAAGTACCACCCAACTCCCAAAATTACCAGCAAACATATACGTACAAGTTCACAACTTTCTTAGGTATATCATGTACAAAATTCAAGTGTATACCTTTATGCATTGACAAGGGTATTAACCTAATCATAAACTTGCATGGTAAGCAGTGGTATTGATCGGTATGCTTAATTTTAAAGTTACCAATGTCTCAAATTCAGGTAACTTGGTTTATAGTGCTCCAACAAGTGCAGGAAAGACGCTGGTGGCAGAGCTGTTGATGTTGAAACAAATCTTAAAAACAAAGAAAAAGGCAATATATATCCTTCCATTTGTCAGTGTTGCACGTGAAAAAATGTTCCATCTACAGGTAAGGTATGCTTCACAAAATCTAAATGATCATAGAGCTGAAGGGATACTCTCTTAAGTCCCAACTAGCATCTTAACCTCTGTGACCTATAGATTCCGTTCCATCCGTTTGGGGCCGTGGATGGTCACCACATGAAACTGGAGAATTTCAGAGCTCCAAATGGTTGCAACATATTGCAGTACAGAATATTGATGATGAATGTTGACAGTGCTGTGGCTTCATTATATTATCCGGTTAACTCGTGGTGTCACAAGTTTAGCAAGATTGGGCTTCGAGCTCCAACCACAGTATCGTGTCTCGAAAGTTTATCTCCTTCTGAAATTCTAGCAAATCTGGCACATACACCGTCACTCTAATCATACTACATTAATATCAACTCAAACATTGAATACTTATTAATACCGAAATTGTGACAAACAGCAGAAACATCTCTGGACACACTTAAAAGCATTTTTTCGTCTGACACTCCTCAGAGTATAAGTGTCAAAAACATACCGAATCAATGGCTTATACGGAATTTATGCGCAGAGGCGGATCTAAATGCACCAATCAGAAAGAGAAGCCGAATTTGCATTGTGTTTTAAACATCAATCAGCTTGCAGGATGCAGCAGGAAGACCAATAGAATAATTTGAAGAGTCAATGTGAGAAAATCAACATTTTCTATATACACATAACAGGCCTTTTGGTTTTGATGCAGACAGATTCCAAACTCCTAAATGTGACAAAGATCTTGCTTTGGCAATTATTACCCAAACAACCCACCAACCAAAACAACCCTCGCTGAAACATTCTGCTCAATTTGGGTTATTAGCTATGTGTTGTCCTATGCAGAATCACATTTAAGGCTGGGCTGTTGTAACAAAATGAATAAAAACTGACATTGTTTTTATTGTAGAAACTATTCAAAGAAGCTGGAATTTGTGTGGATGGTTACATGGGAAGTCAAGCCCCGTCTGGGGGGTTCGCATCGACTGACATCGCTGTTTGCACAATCGAGAAAGCAAATTCACTGATCAATAGATTGATGGAAGAGAACAAAATCAGTAGCCTTGGTGTTATCGTTGTTGATGAAATGCACATGATTGGAGATGGACATAGAGGATATCTACTTGAACTTATGTTGTCAAAGATACGATTTCTACAAGGTATCTTATTTCATCTTCAGATGTTTTTATTTTTACGTTTCTATGTCTGCAAAGACTGCTATTTTCAGGACTATTTTATTTTCAGTTCTAAAGGCATTTTGCTCTCCCAAAATTAAAGGCAAAAGGAATTTCTCGAAAGATAAATTTGAATCCTCAGCGTTCATAGCGCGACGCTAACTCTGTGATGGAGTTACCTTCAGTCATTTTTAATAACGAAAAGGCTTTATCGCAAACAATAGACGACTTGGGCAAGTCAAATCTTGTGAGAATTTAGTACTTATGATGCTTGCAATCGAATATAGAATATGTTATTACGAATATTTTTTCTACAGGGCTAGAGATCGACAATGCTGACGAAGAAGGCAATAATAGAAGCGTACAGATCATAGGAATGAGTGCAACATTACCAAATTTGGAAATGTTCTCAACATGGTTAAATGCTGATCTTTATGTAACAGATTATCGCCCTGTTCCATTAACTGAGTTAATGAAAGTTGGAAAGGTAATTACGGGTAGTAACCTGAAGAAAGTTTTTGAGATTGACAACTCTGATGTTGTCAAGGGCGACGAGGAACATATAATTCCGCTTTGTTTGGAGACGATTCATGAAGGTAACTCTGTTCTTATTTTTTGCCCTACGAAAAGCTGGTGTGAAAAATTAGCAAAAACAATTTCAGAGCATTTTAAAAAGATTAATCAAAGTATGCTACCGAAATCAACTGATCAGATAATGAACCAAGAAGAGCAATCCGCGAAAAATCTTAATTTTATTGATCAAAATGCCTTATCAGAAGTTATAGAGCAGCTACGACGTTCTCCCGCTGGACTTGATAGTGCGCTGGGTCCTGTCGTAACATATGGTGTTTCATTCCATCACGCTGGTCTGACTTTTGATGAGCGTGATGTTATTGAAAGTGCTTTTCGAAGAGGAGCAATAAGAGTTTTAGTTGCAACGTCCACACTATCGTCAGGTAAGCAGTATTTATTAAGATATCTAATTATACATTTCTCACTTACTTTGCCATATCTAGCGAGGTTGGGCTCGGAGAGCTTGTTGGTAAGGGGGTCCTATCTCCTTGGGTTTGTCGTGTGCAAAGCGATACCTGACCCTACCTAACTGCATTGGCCCCTCCTGCTCGTACGGATAGATGTGGCGTCGTAGTATGATAAAGCTAGCTCTTGGTGTCAGGCAAGGGTGGTCATAACCCTATGGGGACAGTGGTTCTAGGTCTATCTCAAATCATAGATTTCTGCTCTCAATTCGAGGCCAACTTTGTTCAAAAAGTATCGCTTGGCAAATTTTGTGAAGATCTCAGCGTGGTCTGGATTCGAGCCCTATCAATGGTAGTCTCCGTCTGACTGCCAAGGTCAACACGTCTGGCAACATAGCGACTGGCGCTAAATAATTAATGAATCAGTGAAAGACGCAGGACTTAAATTCTGCAGTGATCTTTAATTTTTAGTAAAATAAAATTATGTTTCTTCTGATTTAGGAGTGAATCTGCCTGCAAGAAGAGTAATCATAAGAACACCGATGTTTCATGGCAAAGTCATTGATTCTTTAGTATATAAGCAAATGTCAGGTAGAGCAGGAAGAAAAGGAGTAGATACAAAAGGAGAAAGCATTCTGATATGCAAACCAAGTGAAAAGATGAAAGGAAATGCATTATTGCGTTGTCATTTGCAGCCAGTTTACAGCTGTTTGCTTGGTAAGTGGTATTACTATCGTATTATACAAATATTTTGTGGTATATTTTCTAGCAGGTTACTTGCAGCGAAGTTGAATTAACTGCAATGAATGCAAAGAGAAAACAGAAATGCCAGGTTGTTTTTTCTTTGGCAATAACAAGCTCAGAATTTTGAGGCTGGCCATTGAGATGTGAAAAGTAGAAACAAGAAAATCAACGCAGATTAGGCTACAGAGGTACATTAATTTTAGGAGTTTTAGGAGAGTGTTTTCGTTTCGAAAATCTGATCGAGACGATCGAGACAAACAAAGGAACTGTTTCATATCATTTATAAATTTTTCAAACACTGAAGGAAAATAGTGTTAATCAACTGTTGGAATTTAACGAAACTACAAAAAGCTCTCAAGTAAAAGAGTAGAATATTATGTTTGTCAGACATAATTCAAGCAACACAATTCGCAGCAAGTTGCCTCCACTCATATAGTATAAAAGTATAGTGCTTACAAATTGATAGTAGATATCGGTAGCCTCATTAAAAGTTTCGCACTCCCACCGAACAAAGTTTTATAAGGAAAGGAAGTTACTATATATACTTGAATTATTTTGCATTATTTGATTTTAATAAGAAACTTAGAAAATTGGTCCAGTTCTGAAGTTTCTTAAAGTTTTCAGATTCCAAGTACTTATAAAGTTTCTTAGGTGTTTCCTAAATATCTATATCAGTGAAGCAGTTGTTGCTTTATTGTACTTACTTTTAAAATTCAACTTTGTTGTATCTTTGGTATTCCTCTTTTCTCAGCTACCAAAGGCGAAGATGATATTCCAGGAATGAAAAGAGCTTTACTTGAGATCATTGCAGCTGGCGTGGCTTCAACACCAGAACATATCGAGCGATATGCAACCTGTACTTTTCTAAATGCCTGTTTAACAGCCAATGGGAATCCAGATCCAACAATAGCAATTCGAAATACAATAAAATTTCTGAGTGAAAATGAGTTCATTAGATTGCAGAGTGAAAAGAAGCAAAAGGTACTTTAAGTATCGTTATTCTTAATTGCATGATTCTATTTGCAATAAACTATCTATTTGGTATGATCATAGAGTTTTCCCATCCTAATGGATTAGAGTATAAGCTTTAACCTTGGCAATCCTTGCGAGATACGCCCTTTTGAAAAGTAAATTGTGCATCAATATCTTGTCTGTTTTAGTCAACTCTAGTGAATATTCGAAATTGTTTTTCTTTTTCTGGCATGCATGCGTTTCCTGCCAATGCACTGTTTTTCAGGGAGCTCCATTATGTAGGGGGAGGTGGGGGGCTTTTTGTGTTATTTTTATACAGCTGTGTGCTACATGTTTGGAAAGGTAAAACGTCTAACGGTAAAACGCGTAATGTCTCTACGCCTAATCAAATCTAATGGTTTGTAAAAAGCCATGTGGCGACAGAGATGAGTGAAGGTGAAATTGTGCATTAAGCACCAGTCAATATAATCTTCGAAGTGGCAACAGTTGCTAGGATCTTCTATCAAGGCCTCGTATTTTCTATTAAGTAGATGAATTATCAGTGGAATTTAATATCAAGAAGATTTAGCAATCTTAGCAATTTCATTTGACAAAACTTGTCTCATGCTGCATCCCTTGCTGCGACGCCACCGTCACTTTAGCTCAGACCCCGACCTCTCTTATTTCTTGAAACGGGCTAGCGGAGTTAGACCAACACGGAACACGTCACAGCACCTTCAACTTTGTTTCACAAGCACTCAGTTTGTGTAATACAACTCTGATCTAAACAATTATATGGTATAGCTATGATAATTGGAGAAATAGTTAATATAAGGAAATATTTAATCGATTTTTGCTTCAAAAGTTTATTTCAATGTTATTATTTTGCAGAATGATGATAATGAGATAGAGAAATATCACCCAACTCAACTTGGCTCAGCAACCTTGGCCTCTGCATTGTCTCCTGATGAAGCTCTTGTAGTTTTCAGAGAATTACAAAAAGCCAGAAAATGTTTTGTGCTGGAGAATGAACTCCATATTGTTTACCAGGTTTTGTTCTGCATTTGATTTTACTTTCTTCGAATTTTAGTGCTGATCTTTTATGATACGTGACCAATCATTGACTAAAAGTATAAAATTATATGCAGTTTTCTGTCGTAGCGCGAAAAAGTACCAATTTAGACTCAAATGGCTAAATCAACCTGTCAGGGGATGGGGGCTTATTCTAGGGGAAATTTGTGAACAATTTCTCGTCCTAAGATGCGGGTTAATTCGAGAGAGGGCTTATTGATGATATACGGTATTCCAGAGAAGAAAAAACTCCTTATCTCTGAGAGATAAATGCATCTGATTTTTCCTTGTAGGTGATGCCGATTTACATGCAGTCGCAATGGCCTGATTTAGACTGGTATCATTACTTCACTCTCTTCGAGAAATTACCACTACAGTATAAAAGAGTGGGAGAGATAGTCGGAGTAGAAGAGGCCTTTTTAGCCAGGGCTATTAAAGGAAGAATCCAAACAAGAACAGCGGAGCAAAGACAGAAACTTGCAGTACACCAAAGATTCTATTCAGCATTAGTTTTAATGGAATTAATCAATGAAATATCATTGAGAACTGTGAGTCGCCGATATAATGTGAGTAAAGGACTTCTTCAATCATTGCAAAGTTCGGCATCAACTTTCGCAGGAATGGTTACGAAATTTTGCGAGAAACTTGGTTGGAGAAACCTTGAATTGCTACTTGAACAATTCCAGAGTCGACTGTCCTTTGGTGTAAGCAGGGAACTCTGTGACTTGGTGAGAATTACGTCATTAAATGGAGCCAGAGCGAGGTTGTTCTTCAATGCTGGTTATCACACAATCAGTGCTGTTGCCGCAGCCTCGGTTGCAGATATTACTAAATTGTTAGTGAATTCTGCGCCATTTGAGAGTAAGAAAGGTGAGAATATGGATGAGGTCATTTCTAAAAATAGAGCAAGGTGTATTTGGATAACTGGAAGAGATGGATTGACCGAGGAGGAAGCCGCCATTTTGATAATGAACGAAGCGAAGGAGATTCTTCAGAGTGACGTAGCAGGACTTGGTTTAGATTTGAAGAATGTTGAATTAATATCGAAGAAGTCAGAAGATAATAAAGATAATAAAGATAATAAAGATAATAAAGATATAATAAAAGATGAAATAAAACCCTCTGAGAGTAAAGATAATGAACGTAATGACGTAAATGATGATCGAAAGCTGAAAAGTGCTACTAAAATGATGGCTAAAAATTTAAAAAGAAAGTCTTCAGAACGCACTGAATATCAGTTTGAGAAACGTTGTCTCGAAGATGAG
>JACTAT010000039.1:2942201-2957201 GCA_014526335.1 Chrysaora quinquecirrha | reverse complement strand
CAGTCAATTCAAAATCTTCAAAGAAAGGCTCGACGTAGGTGATCTGAATGTATGCCTGAAAAATAATAACAATAAAAGATGAGTCTCAAATATTATTAAAGTAAAGTAAAATAAAGTTGCCGTTTTTTAGTCTACTACTCAGTCAACCTTACATTTTCCCCTGGTCTGGATGCATATAGCATATAGCAGGGTGCAGCCACACACGGTGCTCATAATTACCGACCAGGTACCCATTTATACACCTGGGTAGAGAGAGGCACATTTGTGTTAACAACTTGCCTAAGGTTGTTATCTCTGCAATCACAAGTGGAAAGACCGTGGCTCGAACCCACAAAATTTTCGTTGTGAGCCCTGCACGCTAACTGATTCTTAGATCAGGGTTGAAATCTGTAATTTCAAAATAAGATTTTTCATATGGCAGGAATAGGAATCGATACCACCAGGGAAGCTCTTGAGCCTGTGGGTTGTAGCTTTGTACGCCAACGCTCTAACAGCTGAGCTAACTGGCCACAGGATGGCCCAGTCCAAGAGTCAAACCAATTGATCGCATTGCCTATCTTATCTGTAAACGCAATGTGACCAACGCAACCAACCATCGATACATCATTACGGCCTGCCAGAAGATAGGACTTCCTTAAATAGGAAGGCAAACTAGGGGGCTAACAAAAAAAAACATTCTTCTTACTTTATTAGGATCCAGACGGTAAGGGTCAACGACACTTGAGTCTTTGATCACTTCTATTACGTCATACCCAAATTTATCACCATAGAAACCCTATGAAAAGAAAGATAGAGATTGAAATACCTAAGCCTTGTTTCTTGCTCTCTGTAAAATTTCATATTCTAAGGCCCTGACCAGACGTCCAAACATTGTTTATCAAACATTGGGAATTTGCTTATCCAGCAATGTTTGAACGTTTGGCCACGTCACAAAACATTGCTGCTCGAGAAGCATACATAAGAGGAGCATTTTTTGCGACAAGGCTAAGTGGTAAAACATTTTGTTCGATAAACAAAATTTCAGATGATTGATCAACAATGTTTGGTCGTTTGGTCAGGACCTGCGGATATAATTTTTACAACAAAAATAAAGAAACTTAAAAACGTTTTTCTAACCTGCAATCGATGAGAAATTTCAGGTAATTTTGTGATTGCTGGCTCCTTATAAACAAACTCTTCTCCATCAATATCACCAAATTTCGAGCCATAAAAACCGACTCTAAAATAAGTGCCCATCATTCGTTTCCCTTCCTAAAACAAACAGAAATCAATGGTTTCAGCAATTCATACTTTGAGTAGAAGGACTCAAGAGTATAAGGGTGACGTCGGCAAGGTTTTGAACCTGACAAGGACAGGTTTCGAACCTGAGACCAAGCAAAAACTAAGACAGATTCAGAATCTATCCCTTTCATATCAGTCGATCGAGCTTCGAATCCTAAAAGAATATCATCCTTCAACTAAAGTCTTCTAAGTTCATCCCCTTTGCTAAGACAAGGGCTTGATTCACCCCTGAAAAACCATCTACGTTACCAAATAGTGAGAGGGGTATAAATAGAAGGAGGGGAGGAATATAACCTGAAAATTAACAATGGGGTCGGAAAATAAGGGACGAGGATTGAAATTATCACAGTAGTTAGGGGATGCTAATAAAACAGGAGTGTATGAAAAAATGCAGAAAATTAATGGAAATATCTTTTGACTTCAATCTATTACTAGCCAGCTAATAACCAGTAACACCAATTAATATTTCATTAACTAACACCCAAGTATTTTGAACAATTTAAGAAACAGCTTTCACCCCTTCCATCAATTACTAGGCCCAGTCTATGATTCCTCCACCAAACTCGACTCCCTTCTAGACCCTGTCGTAAAATCATACTGCAAATTATTGAAAGTTAATATCAGTAAAATGACTAACCACTTTGATAATCTTCTTGAAGCCATCAACAAGTTTTTCATGAACATTTGCTAATTTCTTATGATCTCTTCTTGCTTGATAAATGGGTATGAGTAATTTGTACACTTGATTAATCAGTTCGTACATCTGTGCCATTGTAAATGAAGTTGCTGCTTGCTCTAGCAAACTAATTACTCCACCTTCGCAAAATAATTTACCAGAATAAGCTCCCTCGTCGTCCTAAAATGGGATAACACAGATTGAAAAAGAATGAAATGCTGGAAGTTTTTGTAAACCGCAGGTAATAAACTATTGTTCAGCTACCATAATTACTCGTTTAGAGCACGGCGGACTAAGATAGAAAATATTTCAGAACAATAATATATCCACAGTAGCAGCAGCAGTGGTAGCAGCAGCTGTAGCAGCAGCAGCAGTAGCAGCAGCAGCAGCAGCAGTAGCAGCAGTAGTTGTAGTAGCAGCAGCAGTAAAGCAGCAGCAGCAGCAGCAGGAGTAGTAGTAGCAGCAGTAACAACAGCAGCAGCAGCAGAAGCAGCTGGAGTAGTAGTAGCAGCAGTAACAACAGCAGCAGCAGCAGAGTAGTAGTAGCAGCAGTAACAACAGCAGCAGCAGCAGGAGCAGCAGTAGTAGTAGTAGCAGCAGCAGCAGCAGCAGCAGCAGCAGCAGCAGCAGCAGCAGTAGCAGCAGCAATAGCAGCAGCAGCAGTAGCAGCGAAAGTAGTAGCAGTAGCAGCAGCAGCAGCAGCAGCAGCAGCAGCAGCAGCAGTAGTAGCAGTAGCAGCAAAAGCAAAAGCAGCAGCAGCAACAGCAGTAGCAGCAGTAGTAGCAGCAGCAGAAGCAGCAGCAACAGTAGCAGCAGCAGTAGCAGTAGAAGCAGTAGCAGAAGCAGCAGAAGTAGTATCAGAAGTAGAAGCAGCAACAGAAGCAGTAGTGGGAGCTTTGATGCAAATACCAAGTTAGAGGAAGGTACTAATGTCAAGTATCATTTGATGGTACGTATTTAATGTTGATGATAATGTAACCCGAATAAGAGAAATTACGAATAGAGATAACATCAAAACCTTACCAATGATACAATGTCATCTGACACAGCACTCTCCTCCAAACAGTTGTATGAAATTCCCTCAAAATCAACACAACCAATTGGCAAATGTCTTCTGTCTTCTACCATGTAAAGGTATTCAGAAACCAACGCAGCAGAGTGAACAAAGCACATTGCAGCTTCAACATAGCATCCACAATCAGCATGCTTCGATGCCATGTTTTGCAGCCAAGTTAAACGCAAGTCGGGTGAGTTTTGATATCTAAAATTCGAATAAGAAAATCGGATGAAGATGTGAATTGGACAAAGTAATACAGCACAGTAGACAAGTCTTCTTCAATACAAGACACAAAAAGGCAATATAGAAAGAGCGAGACAAGATAATACAAGATGAAACAGAAGCAGAAATTACATTACACGACACGACAAGACAAATCAAGACAAGACAAGAAAGGACAGGAAAATATAACAAAAGACTAGACAAGACAAGAAACCAAACAACACGACAGGACAAGACATGACTAGAGAAAACAAGACGGGACAAGATGAGAAAAGTCATGGCCAGGTAAGATAAAAAACAGAAAAGATAAGATAAGAAACCATGACACGACACGACACGACAAGACAAGACAAAACACGACAGGACAAGACGAACAGGACAAGACATGACAAGTCACAGGGAACAAAACGACAGATAAGACAAGACAAAAAATAACACGAAACGATAAGACAATACGAGGGGCAAGACATAAAAAGGCAAGATAGGACAAGACAGGACAAGATAAGACAAGACAAGAAAAGACAAGACAATACAATACAAGGGACAAGACAGAACAAGGCAAGACACGACAACACAGGACACGATTCCAACACTGGTACCTCTGAAGCAGTACAGGTAGCAGCAGTAGTAACAGGAGAAACTCGAAAACAGTTCCAGCAAGGCAAATTAGAGCAGGATGAAAGTACTTAAATAATTACTTTACACTACAGAATATTACAAAAAATAATTACCCCTTCGCTATTCTGTACATCAAATCAATCAACATCTCTGGATCCTAAAATGCAAAAAAATCACGTTAACCATAGGAACTGAGACACACATTGAGAAAACAAATCAAATCTCAAAGGCAAATGAGATGGTTTTTACCTCTTGGTATTCTTTCATTTTCACTGTGTCTGATAAAATCATGTGTAAGTTGAATACAAGCTCTCGAACCTTCAAAAAAGGAAGGATAAAAAATTAAACAAAAAAAAGTATACGAGAAAGTACTGAAAATTATCGAACGTTGAAAAATACCCCTGAGAAAAGAGGCAATTTTGAACAGCGTTTCGGCCTTCATTATGCAACATGAAAAAGGTCAATTGGAAGGGGATTTTAAGCTGAAAACTTATTTAAATATCGCTTTGTGACAAGCATTTACCTGTTCTGGAAAAGGTGTCGCTTTCAATTGTTGATCAGTTTCTGCATAGGTAATGATTGTTTTTAATGATCGCGTCAGGTAGTCTTCATTGAAATTCTAAGAACAAAATGATAAAAAGATTAATACTGATGATAACATCAAAGCTAGTCTTACTGAGAATACAAGAAAAGAAATGGCACGTGGTAGAAGCATCAGCAGTAGACGTTGTAGTAGCATCAGTAGTAGTAGAACAAACAGTAGCAGCAGCAGCAGTAGTAGTTGCAGAAGCAACAGTAGAAGCAGCAGTAGTAGTATCAGTGGTTGCAGAAGAATCAACAGTAGCAGATGTAGTAGCATCAGTAGAAGTAGTTGTAGTAGCATCAGTAGTAGTAGAAGCAGCAGTAGTAGCATCAGTGGTTGCAGAACCATCAACAGTTGCAGTTGCAGTAGCATCAGTAGTAGTAGAGGCAGCAGTAGAAGCAGCAGCAGTAGCAGCAGTAGTAGCAACAGTAGTCGCAGTAGTAGAAGCATTAGTAGAAGCAGTAGTAATAGCATCAGTGGTTGCAGAGAGCTGTAGTAGCATCGGTAGCAACAGAAGAAGAAACATCACTAGAAGCATTAGTAGTAGCATCAATGGTCGTAGTAGCATCAAAGGTAGTAGCATCAGCAGAAGCAGCAGTAGTAGCATCAGTGGTTGTTGAAGACGAAGTAGTAGCATCAGCAGTAACAGAAGTAGCATTAGTAGAAGTATCAGAAGGAAAAATGATACGGTAATTTAGAAGTAACATTGCTATAAGGAAATTTCACCTGCGTAGACCCAACTAAAGTTGAAAGTGAGAGTGTGACTTGCATCTTTACTCTTGCGAAATTCTAAAAATAAAACCAGACTCTAACATTAACACACGCTGACTTACAGCTGCTTCTCTCGCAACCTACACAATATATAATTTAAAATTCATAAGTACTGGGACTTAATTGAACTCACATTTCCGATTTCGAAATTCTGTCTCATAAGAAGATATAATGAAGCACTCGCATGTGATCGCACTTCACTTAATGATGAGCAACAGTGATTTAATAGACGAAAGCATAAATCAGCACAAATCTCTGGGTCTTCTTCGAAAACAAGCTCTGGAACCTGAATAAAAACAATCTCTAACTTTAGTTACTATGAATTAAGTCAATGGTTACTAAAGGTAATTGGAGCATGCCCCGATAAAATCTTGTAGCGTCACTAGAACTCTGGCAGGGGCAGAAATTCGTTGGTATTTAAGAAAGTCCGTTTGGCTTTTAATAATTGCTTTAAAAAAAGCAGAAAATGTTAAGACCTGGCCAAACGATCAACAAATTGGTAAAGCATTTGAGATTTGTTTTAAAACAAAATGGTTGACCGTTTGGCCACAACGAAAAGCCTTCCACCAGACCAAACAGGCACTTTGGGTGTGGCAAAAGATTTTCTTTTGTAATAATTGACCTTCCTCCCGTCAATGACCATTTGACCGCAACTTTTTCCTGACTCTGTGCAAAACATTACTCCGCAACACTATCAAAAAAGCATTACTATCACATTCTGCTTGTCAAGCAATTTTTTGCGACGTGGCCAAAAGGAGAAACATATTGCTTGTAAAGCAAATATCTAATACTGGAGAAATCATGTTTGATCGTTTGACCAGGGCCTA
The DNA here is from genome assembly GCA_014526335.1 of Chrysaora quinquecirrha. Lineage (NCBI taxonomy): Eukaryota > Metazoa > Cnidaria > Scyphozoa > Semaeostomeae > Pelagiidae > Chrysaora > Chrysaora quinquecirrha. The sequence continues at coordinate 2,951,166 of JACTAT010000039.1, read as the reverse complement.
AGATGCAAATCCTCCATATAGGGACAATGTTTGGCTCAACGAAAGATATGCAGTCATTACCCGTATGATTGGTTTTCCACGCAACATTTATTTTAGAGGGAAGGGGGGCAGAAAATGCAGCAGCAATTGAAATACAAAGAATCGTCTTCCGTGCAAAGAAAAATATTTTAAAACTGTCGCTTTTACCTTTCTTACGACACTTCGCTCAGTAGCAAACATCGCTTTCAATACTTCTGTACTTTGATTGCAAGCAAGACTGTGAAGGAGCACTCGTAATATCGAATTTACGACGGAGCGTAACCCATCAGTCAAGGACATTGTCTGTTGTGTGAAAGAGATTCAATTATTAGACTTGCAACTTTTTAAACATACATAGAGAAAGACTGACGTCCGTGTTGGAAAATTGACTTGAAATGACTGTGCACAGATCCTGAACTACTCTAGGGTAGACTAATTACAAAAGTCCCACTACTTCGATCAATGTTGTTTTTGTTGTTTTCTAGAATGATCAAAATTAGGGCAGCGAAAACTAGAGACTCGTGTAGTGAGTCTAAAGCTGTGGCTAAACTGGGAGACATGTCGCGCGTGACACTGAATTCGGCATGACTCCAAGGGTGGCTACAATGTAGCACGTAAAATGTCTCCTAGTTTAGCCAGGCCTTAACTCTAGGGTCCCGAGGAACTTGAAATCTGTGGATGATTTCACATGTCAATTTTTTCACATGCTTCAGATAGTTTACTTTGTATGAATTATAGGTTTCATAAGTTTTAAGGCTTTCTCAGCCCTGTACTGTTCCTACCCAACTCACAAAAAGGTACCTGGAGTAGCTGTTATAACTCATCTAACCCACCTGAATGAGCAATTCTACAGCATCTAACACGATATATGAGCTTTCTGCTGCTAGAGTTCCTTCTATTTGGCTGTTCAACTCTGCTTCTCCCCTGAAAAAATAAAGTTTTAAAAGAACTGACGATTACTGTTGTAAGAATGTTTTCTTTGGGGTAGAGCAACAACTTTGTGAAGTAACGTAATTAGGCCATTTGATTATGCACGCATTTTAGGCTCTGGCGGAACGATCAAGCATTAGTTAAACATCTGAGATTTGCTTAACAAGCAACGATTGACCGTACTGTATTTCCTACTTTGTCTTAGGAAGGTGCTGATAAGTTGAAGATGGTGAAGGTGAACAGGGATGGTGTGTTTACCACCAGTCGCTTAAGTATCAGAAGTAGACAAATAAAGACACTTCTATCCTGGCTGTGACACAATCGTGGCTGGCTGGGGATCCAGCTCAAATCTAACTAAGCTCCTGCTACCACGAGTTAGCTGGATTAGACCATGACGTCACAGCACCTTAATTAAAAAATGTGAAAAAAAAACTGATATACAAACCTTTGCCCTTGTTCGCTAGCTTTTTTCCAATAAGTATGGTCTTTTCTCCATCTTAATTTTGGGGAGTCATCTTTGTCTAAAAAACAATACATTAACATAAATACCATTCCAGGAATATTTTTGCCAGGAAGCCATCGAGGGTTCAGCGATTTTTTAAAGTTTTAAATATCTTCATTTAAGACTACTTAGTTTAACAAAATGAGTACAGAAAAATTTCGCTTTCTTGAACTTGGACACTTTTTGCACTCTAATTCTATTGGTCATCCCGTTGTACTACGTAAGTTGATTGGTGTTCTAAACACATACAAATCCAGCTTAAACTCCCTGACTGATGCATTTCGATCTGCATCTGGGTGTAAATTCCACATTAGTCGGTCAGTTTATGATGCTTATACTGATTTTTATACTGTAAAGAGTGTCAGATGAAAAAATTGCTGTATGAAAAATGATGCTTCTAGCCTTCTAGCAGACTTGACTAGGAAAGGAAAGAGTACCAGTACAGAATTAGTAAAATTAGTTTTCCCCTTCCTAGTAAAGACTGCACGTAGGCTTGGATGGTTCCTTTTCTTCGAAATAACATCATTCCTGGGGTATGTTTACCAAGAGATCGATTTTAAAAGTCATAAATATCTTTATTTAAGACTACTATCCTTTAGAAAACTTCGGAGTAATGACAGTAATTGAATGACATACTTGTTGTTGTTGTTGCTTTATGTCTCTGAAGCATATCTCTCGCTGCTCCGCGATTCAATATGGCTTCCTCAAGCGTTTGCAGCCTCACTTTCGAATCCGAAGGCTTTACTTTCTTTCCTTGCTGAGGTTGGGCAGCCCCTTTGGGGCCCTGGGCCTTCTTACCGGGGTATTCAAATAGTTTCACACAAAGGTTAAGGACTTCCAGTAGCTGAGCAAGCCTGAAAATAAACAGATTTTCAAATGATTTGAAGAAACAAAGAAAGACGAAGAGCAACCTGAACAAGAGTAAAAATATTATTGAAAAGAAAAATCGAATTCGAACCTGTTTGTAGGTAGTTTGCTCCACCAATGCTTCAGAGTATCTTGGTCGATATTTTTGAAAACCCAAAGAACACAAAGAAGAAGACTTCTCGTTGCTTCTATACTAAGGACTGCTGCTCTTGAAGGCTACAGAAATAGACGTATAGTAATCATTAGCTACCATATTGCTGTTGCCACTACTGGGACACCGCAATACGATGGAATTAGAGCCTTTTGTCCTATGAATTACCAAAAAAAATTCTACTACGCATAACAACAGAAATTCTTTAACTCCTTTAGAAGCAATGATTTGAAATTAGCCCATCTGCACTAAGCCTCCTTTCCACCACCTCCCCTAGATTCGATACACAAGTCGATTGTAATTTAGCTATAAGTTGAACTGTTTTGGTATCCAACAATTCAACTAAATAGCCAAATTACAAACGGCTTGTGTGTTATCGAGTCCAAAACCCCCCACCATATATACCTCTAACTTCTGTAGTAGAAAGCGTATTAAATAAAATGCAAAGTTTTGTGTTTAGTTAGTTGATATCTCAACATTTTCTTTATTCAGTGGCAAAAAATACTAATTCACTACCTGACAATATCATGTGGCAAAAAGGAGAGTATTTACCATTTTTAGGGGGGCTAATAGAGCCTGATTTTGACTGGTTGAAGGTGCTATTTCGTAACTTTGATAAATGGTTAAGGAAAATAATGATTGGTTACACATGATACTTCATACCTGTGATTGCAGTTCCATTCGACTATCATTTCTTGGCATTCCTCTGGTCGTCGGAACGCTGGACATTGCAATCGCCATGGCAACATCTTCAGAAATGACACCGTCTTTTTCGCTTTCAAATCCATAAAGTTGGCCTAGCACATCCATAACAATGGCTAATAATGGAAGATACAATGCAGCGATTCGATTTCTGCAAACGAGGCTGTCGTATCTGGAGTCCAAGTCATGTGACGCAATTAAATCACGGACGACATCGACAGCTTGCTTCATCAAATCAACTTCACTAAAAAGAAAAACAATCTTTGTTTGCAATAGGGTAAGGGTTTTGGTTGGCTGATAAACTCATCGTCATCATCATCATCATCATCATGACCATCATCATCATCATCACCATCATCATCATCATCATCATCATCATTATCATCATCATCATCATCATCATCATCACAATCATGATCATCATCATCGTCATCATCATCATCATCATCATCATTTTCATTATGATCATGATCACATGATGATAATAATCACGATCATTATCACCATAATCACTTTCAACATCATCGTTATCATCATTATGGGGAGGGTTTAAGGGGAGGGGTTATTCACGGGAGCGCTTATTTTGAAAATCAAAACTTATCGAAATTGTGATAAACCATAGTCAATAGGAAAACTTGTTTTTCCATTGACTATGGATAAACTAACAGTAACTGTAATAGGCAAAATCCTTACTTAGTATCGAATGCGTTCTTCAGTTCACACAAAGGAGTCCAACTAAGTAATGCTGCTCTCTGAATTCAAACGAAAGTTCCCCAATAGCTTGTGATGGATCTTTCAAAGCCAACGAGAAACTTGATAACGACGAAACCAAAGAATTCATTGAAGGCGTTGGAGAAATACTGGGCGATTGATCATTACTTGGAAAGGGTAAATTGAGGACGATGTAATGTTCGTGTGTGCATAAGATATGTAATAGTTCCAATTTTAAAAAGCTGAGATTCGGATCCACGATTCCTTTCATGTTCATCTGCAGAGAAAGCAAAACGATTACAAAATAATAAGAAGGAAACTTAGTATTAGTTTCTTCTGTAGAGTGTGTTATTGTTGGGCAGAGGAGAAGACAAGAGAGAGTCAAAGCTCCCCAATGGCTTTTCTTTTTACTCTCTCCGTTCGCCCTCACAGATACTCAAGAATATGGGGCTTCTAAATGCAGGGGTTTTATAGCAAGAGCGAAGAAGAAAGTCGAAGATTATTCGTGCAGAAACAGAGCAAAAAAAACAAAACAACGTTGTAGCGGTATACCTCTTTCATATAATTTCGTAACAACATCAACACAAATCCTCTATCCATGAGTGAGATGATATCATTGAGAAAAAACGCTAGACTTGCGTTTAAAAGCCTTGCGTTTCTAAAGTTCTGAAATGAAGAATGTTTTTAATGTAGAAACAAAATCATTGCTTAAAGATGTAGCCTTACGGTCAAATATTTGACATACAACCTCTGATCGTTGGATCCGGATCTAAAACAATTAAATCTGTTTGGACAAATAATGTTTGAAACATTGTAAGTTTGCTGAACCTTTCTTGAAAAACAAAAGATTTTTGGCATAATTTGTTTGACAAATTTCGAAAACATTTTCTGCTTCAGCCAAGCAAAAATATTTGACAAGCAATATTTTTGACGTGATCAAACTGTGAAACATTTGTTTGAAAGCAAACTTTAAATTTTTGACCAAAAATGTTTGATTGTAAAGTCCTGACCAAACAATCAAACTTTGTCGATCAAAAGTTTGAGATTAGCTTTACAAACAATGTTTGACCGTTCGGCTACGTCACAAAACAATGTTTGACAAACAGAATTCATTCAGAAATGTTTCTTAAAAACCTCAAAAGCATGTCACGCTTACAAACAAAGTCATTTGATAAGCAATACTTTTTGATATGGCGAAATGGTCAAACATTGTGTTTGACAAGCAAATTCCAAACATTTTACAAATTTTGTTTTATAATTTTGCCAGGGCCTAAGATAACACTTGAAAGTAGAAGCAGATAGGAAAAATATTACAAACCACATCTTGTTTCTTGATAATTTCAGCGGTAACAGTATTTACTAAGGCTGAAACGTCATCAAAATATCTTTCATGAAATCTTTCCTTTCGAGGGTAGAAAAATTTATCAGCGTTTTCCAAATATTGCGCCATGCTTTTAACCTAAACAAAATTTGAAAAGCAAAAATTAAACTATTTTAGTAGTGCAAAATTCGCAATTGCGAAAAGTTGGGGAAATATCTCTGGAAATACTTTTCGTTCACTCAGATGCGGATCGAAATGTACCAATCAGAAATTGGAGCCCAATCGGGATTGTGCTGCAACCTAATTGGTGTTCAAAAACACAATACCAAATCGGCTCCACTTTCTTATTGTTGCATTTCGATCCGAATCTGGGTATAAATTCCACCTCAGTCAACTGCTTCGGTCTATTTCTGAAGTTTATACTCTGACCAATGTCAGATGAGAAAAGCTCTAAAACAAAAACTAGAACGTTAAAAAATTAGCCAAAGTCAAAAACATGGACAACATACTGCTTGCAGAGCAAGCAAAGCGTGATTTCCTACGGCATAAAGAACAAAAAAATTGTATATTTAATGGATTTTGGTTTAATCCTCCTAAGCATCAGCTAAGTTTAAAAAAATATGAATAATACAGGAAAAAAGACAAGCTCACGTGTATTAAGACGATTAATTCTTTGAAGATGATAAAATGGCTAACTTTGCTCAAAAGACATCTGCGTTTTTTTGAAGATTCACGTAACTAAACTCTACATGTCACAGTCAATACTCGCTGCTACTGTATTGACCAAGCGTAAAAGAATCTCCGAAGCCTTATTCTTCACAACACTCTCAAAAGCCATATTCACCACATCAAGCACACTAACCAGCGACTACAAGCTTTATCCTTCATGTGAAACATAATAGCCTGAATAACCTGTTTCTAAAGCCTTGTTCTTTACATCAAGTAGAATAACCCATCCTTAAAGACAATACCCACCACATCAAGCATAATAACCTACTCTTAAAAGGCTAGTCAAAAACTTCAAGCATAATAATCAGCCCCCATTTATTGAATTGAATTGCCAGCCATCTTCGACTTGGGCGTCAAGCAATGTAATTCAATGGACATATAAAACTGCCAAATGTAACAACTCTCGAAGAGCTAGATTTACTATTAAAGAATGATTCGTAATTGTCGCTATTGAGTTGAATTGCTGGATGTTCAAACTATTCGAAACTACTCTTAGCAAACAACAGCTGTAGGGTTGAAGAGTGAGACTCATATGTAATAAGTCTATCGAAAAGCCTTACCATTAATTCGAAGAAGAACCACGCATGCGCCATTGCCATTTCTTTGAATGGGTGGGATGCGACCGCCCATTGCAGAGCTAGTTGTTCGTGAACAAGCTGCAAAAAATAACAGTATTTAATATAAAGAAGGGATGATTAGGAGTTGACGGTGTTTAAGCCGGATAAGGCGCATCAATATTAGAATGGCGAAAAACAGCAGACACATTTTCGGGTATACTTAAAAAGCTTTTTTGGCTTTTTTTGTCTGACACTCCTCAGAGTATGAACGTCAGAAACAGACCTTAAAGCTTAGTCGTTCGCAACCACAAACCCCAAAAATTAATTTTGGCCATTAATTTTGGCCATGCCCCTCAGAGCTGTTGAGCCTTATGTCTAACATAACAAGTTAGCATGATAACCTGTGTTCTGTCATTATAGGTGCAAGTTGGGCAAACGTACACAGGCCCAATTGCTAGTAATCCAAACTTCAGCCCAACGGTGTGGGTTTGGTGCGTTTGGTGAAGAAAAACCTGTTTCTCCCGCAGGCCTATGTACAAAGCATGCCAGAAAATTATGGCCAGCAACTATCCAGTACACAGGAATGGGAGTGTGGCTTAATGCAAGGCGTTCAGCTCACGGCCGTCATTTGTGGGTTCGTATATCGTCAGGACAATTTTTCACAAGCCTACACTACAGACAATCTAGCTGTCAATCCTTTCGAGGACGGCAAATGACTACTCAGGGCGACTCAGGGTATTCGTTCTAGATTATCAGTCTAGGGGCACAACCTGCAGATCTATAAGCTTCAAAACCCCAACATACTTTAATAAATAAATAAAGAATGCTTGCTTGCTTCCTCTTCAAAAAGAGCGAAACGATTCTAAGAACATTAACTTTCTTCCCAATTAATTATAATCCTCAATACTTTCAAAGCTATATAACTACACCACAAAGAAATGCATACTACATTTACATGTTACCACAGATAACTCGCTTTCAACAATCCAATGTTGATATTAGTTTTTCTTTAATTACATTTTATTTATGTACATTCTTATTATAAGTTGTTATTACTTACAGTATTTACAAACTGCTTGTTAAACGCACTTTTCTGTGCAAAAGATAAGCTTCTAAAATATGAAAAAATCCCAAAGGTATGAACTCAATAAACTATAATAAATTATAATGAAATTTTAATAAATTGTAATAAATTATAATAATATCAGATAAATTATAATAAATTATAATGATTATAATAAATTAGAATAGTTTATAATAAATTATATTAGTTTAAAATAAATTACAACTATTAAAAATGTATTATAATAGTTTACAATAAATTAAAATAGTTTACAATAAATTAAAATAGTTTACAATAAATTTTAGTTATTTACAATAATTTATGTGAATTACAAAAATTAAAATAAATCATTACCATTTAATTACATGCTGTATATTCATTTAATTACATGCTGTAGATTTCGGTCAACAGGAAGTGTTTCTGAATATCTTGAAAAGCCATGAGGGTATACACTAAAAATCAATTATAATAAATCATAATAAATCATATTACATCATAATAATTATAATTAATTATAATGAATTATAATAAATCATAATAAATCATATTACATCATAATAATTATAATTAATTATAATGAATTATAATAAATCATAATAAATTATATTACATCATAATAAATTATAATTAATTATAATGAATTATAATAAATCATAATAAATTATATTACATCATAATAAATTATAATTAATTATAATGAATTATAATAAATCATAATAAATCACAACACATCATAATAAATTGTAATAAATTATAATACATTATAATACTTTGAAATAGTTAATAGTAGATTAACTTATTATCACTTCACAATTCAATTGACGAAGTTTTCTTCAAACATCTGATTTCAGTCAAAAAAATGTAGGAACCATTCTTTAAAGCACTTCCATTCCTTTTTGAAACCCTTTCTGATCTCTTTTGTTGACAAGCTGTAGATGATTGGATCGAATAAGCCTTGCATGCACAACACGAAACTGCACCATCTCTGAATCTTCTCCATATTCGCCTCTGAAATTGGAGCTTTAAACCTTGTGAGAACCACCACGACAGTAAACGGTATTATAGTCATGCTATACCAAAGGCAGATAAAAACCGTACCACTTGTGAGTTTGACACAGCGTTTTATCAGCAAGAGATTGTCGGGTTGTGCGGAGGCGGATGTGGACTTGAGCTGAAGTTGGTGCTCGGAATACAACTCTAGAGCCATCAGGTTGATTGAAAATCTTGTTCTTGACCAAGAAAAACGTGCAAGCGTTGCTGACGAAAATAAGAACGATAGCGGCAAGAGAGAGGATGACCCACAAGACGGTTGTAGAAGAAGATGAAACCAGCAATAGGTTGTCGAGTCTCTTAGGGTCTGCAGCTTGATCAACAGCAAATGCTGCATAGGATAGAACCCAAATGCCAATAATAG
>JACTAT010000039.1:2875500-2941402 GCA_014526335.1 Chrysaora quinquecirrha | reverse complement strand
TCCATTAACGGACACTTCTATACAGCGGACACCTCCGAACAACGGACAAATATATTCTTCTCAAATGTCATTTCTTTGTAAAACACAACCTTCATACAGAGGACACCTCTCTACAACGGACAAACATTGGTCCCATAAGTGTCCGTTAGGCCCTGGACAAATGAACTGAACATCTATCTCACTGAACACCGCCCAAAATCGAAGTTCAGTGAAAAATCAAGTTCATTTGCCACCTTTTTCAGTTACTGAACATTGTTCAGTGAATGCTTGATCGGAGTCAAAACTGTTTGGTAAACAAAATTAATTCAGTGCCATGTTCAGTTCATTTGGCCACTCAACTGGACAAACAATGAATATTTATCCCATAAACGCATGTGCTTGGCAGCAACTTTGTCAATTTTTCAACTAAAAATCTCAAATTTAGCGCAAAATAATTGCATGAAAAAGAGGCTGAAAATGTTCAGCAAATGTTCGGTGACTTTGTCCAGGTGTCTCTAAGTTTAGCCACCTCGGAAAATTTGTAGTGCGTGACAAAATTTGTAGCAAGAGACACGCAAATGTTTCAGGGAGACAAAAGAAACATTTTTTGTCTCCGCGACATGCAAATGACTCGGGGGACATGTTGCTCGCTTGTCAATCGCATGTTTAGCCCCCTCGGTGACACGATGAATACAGTGTCGCGGGCGACATGTCTCCTAGTTTAGCCATAACCACAGCCATAGCCTGACGGAATCACAAATTAACAACCTTGCACTACCCATCGCCTAGGCCCATCAAAGTGACACAAACGAACAGAAGGCAGATAGTAGAATCAACATAAAATTAGAATACCTTTTTGCTCCCTGAAAATGGAGACATTGGGACACCTCCTCTAGAGCTTCTACCTTCAGCAACACTAAAAAAGAAATCAAAACAAGTTGATAACAATTTTATCTTTACAAAGACCAGGTAATTAGGGCTGCGCTTTAAGGCTCTGGCGAAACGATCAGTGTTTGTCAAGCATCTAAAATTTGCTTGTCCCATTTGGCCACGTCGAAAAACATTGGTTCAGGGGCGTAGCTACTGGGGGGTGTGGGGGGTGTCACAGCCCCCAATATTTCCAAAATATTGAAAACATTCGGGCAAATTTTCGAAAACATCTTTTTAAATTATGGAATTAAATGTAAATACTCATTTGATCTGAGATTTTGAATGCAGTTTCAACAAGTTAGCATGCAGAAAATAGTAGAAAAAAATGATCCATTGAAAAAGAAAACTTTCCAATTCGCATTGAATTAGAAATTCCACTCTCTGTTCATATAAAATGTTGTTAAAACTCTAAAAAAAATTAATTATTCACTCATAGTTATGTTTTCATCGGATTTCTCATTTATTGAACTTTCAGGACTCTTATGGGAAACGAGAAAATTCGGGCAAATTTATTGACACCCCCCCCCCAATATTTCAAGTACAAATACGCCCCTGCATTGGTTGCTGTAAAATATTGCACATATGGAAGATTTCATGGAATGCCCCTAGGCCCTAGGCCCTGGCCAAACGATCAAACATTGTTGATCCAACATTTGAAATTTGCTTGTCAAGCAAAATGTTTGACCGTTTGGCCACGTCCAAAAACATTGCTCGTCCAACATTTTTGCGTGCGTCAAGCAAAAAATGTTTTGAACTTTTTCAAAACATCACGCCACAAATTTTGCTTATTTTTGCTTGTCAAGCAATGTTTGATCGTTTGGCCGCCTTTCCAACATTGCTTGTCAAACATTTCTTTTGTTTTGACAAACTGCAACAACTTGCAACATTTCACCACCTAGCAACATTTCTTAGCAACAAGGCGTTCGTGCTTGTGCATTAGCAATAACATCGTTGTTGGACAGCAATGTTTTGGACGTGGCCAAACGGTCAAACATTTGTTGTAAAGCAAATTTGAAATGTTGGACCAACAATGTTTGATCGTTTGGCCAGGGCCTTAGATCTTGCTTGAGCAGTGGCGAGATCTCGGCAGACGGGCTGTAAATTTATCATATGGACACTCCATCCCACTAACCGGGCTGGAATTGTTTGAACAGCGCATGTGTGAAACCATAAAAGGCTTTGAAGTTGCCGAAATGAACAATTTCCTTTTCGATAGGAAGGCCAGAATTATCCCATATGAAAAGAACTTGAAATTTGTCTCGCTTAGTGGGCTAACTCGGTACAGGGGCTTATATAAACAGGCCCTAAGAAAGATTTTCTAAGGCCCTGGCCAAACGATCAAACATTGTTTGTCAAACATTTGAAATTTGTTTGTCAAACAAAACGTTTTGCCGTTTGGCCACGTAAAACATTTTCGCTGGCGTCAAGCAAGGAATGTTTTTGAACTTTTTTAAAAACATCGCGGAATGAATTCTGCTTGTTAAGGCTTGCCAAGCAATGTTTAGTGACGTGACCAAACGTTGAAACATTGCTTGATAAGCAAATTCCTAATGCTTGACAAAAAATGTTTGATCGTTTGGGCAGGGCCTAAGAAACCCGAGCCTGAGATGTAGGTCAAATTTTTCTGCAATTTTAATATTTACTCGAGCTAAACACGAGCAAAATCTGCCAGCGAGAGGTCCTCGCCTGGAAACGTGTATAGAAAGAAAAACGTGTATATATATATATATAAACCACAAAAAAACAAAAATTGTAAATACCTGCTTCTGTTGCCTGGTAGATTATTGTATACAAATGAATCAGATATCCATGGTTCATGCATTCCACCAACACTTATCGAATGACCATGTCCTCCTAACTGTGGATCGCTGACATTTGGGTTACTGTTACTCAATGCTCTTGAGCTTTGCAAAGACCCGGAAGTTGAATGAGGCATCATGCTCATTGGACGATGACCTACTTGACAAGAAAGATTAAGATTATTAAATGTACCTCACTTCCAGTTAATGGGGGAGTGACCATATTGGATTCAGCCGGGGAGTGTCTTTGTTGCCCTTTGCCCACAATGCCTGCCAGAATTCTTCAAGCACCCTTAATATTTTTAGGATTCTTCACTAGGCAACACTTGTTGACTCGACCCCCCTACCCCTGAAAACAATGTTGTTTTGTAATGTTGAAAAATGCTACAGAGGGACAGGGGTCAAACCAATATATAGTCTATCAAATCTCAATCAATAAAAGCATTATTTAGTCACACAGTCAATCAATCAACCAATCAGAAATCAATCAGTCAACCAATCAGTTGATCCATCAATCAATCCATTAATCAATAGATCAATAAATCAACAAATCAGTCGATCAATTAATCAATTAAAATTAATCAATAAATCAATCAACCAACAAGTTGATCCATCAATCAATCCATTAATCAACCAATCAGTCGATCGGTCAAATGATTAACCAACCAACCAATCAACAAACTCCTCATCTATATCTGGGTATACATGCTGTGGAAATAAAATATTTTCACTCTATTTCTCACGCTTCGTATTTTCTGCTTTTGTTTGCAACTATGCTTGTGTTCATCTCATAGGGGCTGTATAAATTATTTAATGAAAAACAGTAACAGTTTACCACTAATTGACCTAATTAAACCCAATAGCCTACCAGGAGCCCTTGAAATCTATGAAAAAAGATCAAAGAAAATAGTACTCACTTGGTGACGTGGGGGGAGAAACAGGCGGCGAACAGACTGACTGAGAATTCAAAGCATAGGCTACATATGACGATAGAAGACTATTGCGGCCATGTTTATCTTGGCTGTACTCCAGAAGCATTTGGATTCTATGTACAATTTGATTCAACGCCTCGAAAGCTGCCTGTCCAATGTTAACTAAAAAAAAATAAAGTGATGAAGTTGCAGTTTTTCATAAAGAAGACAAGTAGGACTACCAGCGCCATTGAAGCAAAGGACTGAAGAAGAAAAGAATAAGAACAACAAGAATAAGAAGAAAAGGAAGAATAAGAAGAATAAGAAGAATAAGAAGAATAAGAAGAATAAGGGGAGCAAACAGAAGATGATGAAGAAGAATAAAAAGATGAAGAAGAGGAAGATGGAGAAGAAGAAGGAGAAAAAGAATAAGAAAAGAAGAAGTAGAATAATAATAAGAATAACAAGAAGAAGAAGAAGAATAAGACGATGAAGAAGAAGAAAAAGATGAAGAAGGAGAAGAACATGAAGAAGAAGAAGAACATGAAGAACAAGAAGAACATGAAGAAGAAGATAAAGGAGAAAAGAATAAGAATAAGATGAAAAAGAATAAGAATAAGATGAAAAAGAAGAAGAATAAGAAAAAGAAGAGGAACAAGAATATGAAGAAGAATAAGATGACGGTGGAAGCAGAATAAGAAGAACAAAGAGGAGAATAAAAAGAATAAAAAGAATAAAATATATTTATCAAAGTTTTGAACGGTAGGAAAAAAGTTCACTTACCCACCGCTGAAGCTGCGATTGGTGGTCTAACTAACAACATCAATAACTTATCAATAATTAGATGAAGAAATCGAACCAATGGCTCTTCTTGAGCTTTTTCTAGATCTTTTATACTTTTACGTAGTCCATCTAAGCTGCTGTTCTCATTGCCTCGTACTGATGAGGAGCTTTGTAATCGACCTTCGGCCTGATGGCAAAATCTGAAGAAGCGATGAATGTATATATCCTTGGAAAAAAGGAAAAAACTTTATCAAAACCGGTTCCTATACAAGCGACTTCATGGGACCCTTTATACATATAAATTTCAACTTTGAGTGCTTAGCCCATTCAGTTCAGTTTTGTGATGTAAAAAATTTCTGCACCAACATTAACTGTTTGATGCGATGTTTGAAATGTCAGGAAAACGCAATTATATCTTCACACCGATCAAATTCAAGCCAGTCTTCACTTGCTGGCCTAAAAATGCCTCTAAATTGTAATTTTCAAGATAAAAATGCTAGAATAGTTTTAAAATAAAAGGAAGAATGTTTGCTTTGCCAAGGAATGAATTAATTTTAAGATCTTGAGCAAGTATGTCTCTCTGAACATAAAAACGCTGTTGCACTTGCATAAAAGCTCACGGGAAGCGTAAACAAGTGCAGTAGTAAGTCTAGTCTAGAAATAATAGGGGGGAGGAAGTGGGACGATCGTTAAGAAAGTGGGACCAACATAATGAAAAGATGGAAGTGAGGAGAACATAATGAAAGTTAGACAAACATAGTGAAATTGGGACAAACAGTGAAATTGGGACAAACATAGTGAAAGTGGGACAAACATAGTGAAAGTAGGACCATAATTAGGAAATTGGGACAAACATAAGGACAGTTAGATGGAAGTGAGGAGAACATAATGAAAGTTAGACAAACATAGTGAAATTGGGACAAACATAGTGAAAGTGGGACAAACATAGTGAAAGTAGGACCATTATTAGGAAATTGGGACAAACATAAGGACAGTTAGATGGAAGTGAGGAGAACATAATGAAAGAAAGACAAAAAAAGTGAAAGTGGGACAAAAATAGTGAAAGGGGGACAAACATAGTGAAATTGGGACAAACATAGTGAAAGTGGGACGATCATTATGAAAGTGGGACTAACATAGTGAAAGATAGATGGAAGTGAGGAGAACATAATGAAAGTTGGACAAACATAGTGAAATTGGGACAAACATAGTGAAAGTGGGACAAACATAGTGAAAGTGGGACAAACATAGTGAAAGTGGGACAAACATAGTGAAAGTGGGACAAACATGGTGAAAGTGGGACTATAATTAGGATATTGAAACAAACATAAGAAGAGTTGGATGGAAGTGAGGAGAACATAATGAAAATGGGCCAAAACAAAAAGCGAACTTGGGCCAAAAATAATAAGAGCATACATAGTGGGAGGAACATGAGAGACTGGGACGTCCTGTACAACGACAATTTTACCTGAGTATGAATTGACGATTCTGTATGCACTGCACAACTGAAAACACCTTTGTGTCCATCGACCCATTTCATACCGGGCAGCTGTACCTAGGGTGGGAGAGAAGTCTGAGTTATGACGTAAGCAATTAAAACCTACAATTTCAGCTCACAAAAATGGTTAAAGCATAACGCAAAATCTAGCTTATAGCTTGGGTGACACAATTTACTATACCTCAGTTGACAAAACACTGTAGCTTGGAGGCAGTTTGTCAATTGCCACTGGCAGTGAATACTCTCCGAGCTGTAGACGGCCTTCTTTTAAGGCAGGTAGCCACTGCAAAGAAAATATAAACAAAAAATCAAATTCCGTCTAAGGGATAGATGACGAATAAAATATGAAATGAACAGTCTGCAAACGATAACACATAAATTCAACGGAACGCAGCAATTGTTGGTTTTTTTAACAAGAAACAGAGTTTTCCCATCATTCAAAATTCCCATCAAGCACCCGAAATCTAGTCTACGTGCAACATTCACCATCCTGGCACTTTAGTTACTTATTTTGTGAATGTTCAAATAAGACTCTATGAAGGCTTGAACACAGGAGGCCGAATCGCATAAATATCATGAATGATGCAACCTTACTTGTGTTGTTTTCTGCCTAAAACGTCCAACTTTCAATATAGATCTTTGGTTGCTTAAAGCTAATATAACGGGGCGTTTTCCGACCACAACAACAACCAAATATCTGTATTGAAAGTTTGACGTTTTAAGCAGAAAACAAAACAAGCAAGGTTTCATCATTTATCATATTTATACGATTGGGCCCAGACTAGGTCTCAGCCTTTATAAACCCTTAATCTTTAAATGCTTAGAAAATGAACAATACAAGGGCTAGGAAGGGAAAATTTGGATCAAGACGTACACTTGGTATTGATAGCTTTATATCTTGAATGTTAAACGGAACAAGGGATTGCTTGAATAAAAAAATATATCCAAGATGACAGCTATTGGTTGAAAAATCGATTGAATAAGAAGGAAAGGTTTTTAGCAATCTGACCGTGTATCCAACTGGGACAGGCTCAGCAACACCTTGGCCATCAGATTTCAGACTGATGTGATAAAATGTGAACAACAGATGATGCTTCTCGTCCAAATTCGGTGGGAGTTTTATTTTACTTCTTCGTAAAAGTCTGGGGTCCTGAAAAAATAATTGGGATATCTCAAGAGGAGGACAAGAATAAACTGAAATGAACAAACTGACGAATGTGGTATGAAATGAGCTTGCTGATGAATACAGTTTGAAATGAACATGCTGACGAATGCAGCATGAAATGTACATTCTGACCAATGCAGTATGAAATGAACATGCTGACGAATACAGTATAAATGAACATGCTGACGAATGCAGTATGAAATGAACATGCTGACTAATACAATACGAAATGAACATGCTGACGAATACAGTATGAAATGAACATGCTGAAGAATGCAGTAAGAAATGAAAAGCAATTTTACTTGTTATGATAGGTCACTCCAGTCCATGCTTCTTTAGCGAACTCTGGACCACTTGACTTGCCATAAATACACTGGAAACAATGACAAAGTTCTTTAGATCTCTTAGCAGTTTCCACAAAAAATAATAAAAACAAATTTCATTTAAATACGGAAAAATTAATTGAGGACATCATTAAAATGGCTAAATTACATTTACAGCTTGTCCGGGGTCTTCGCCAGACATGAACTGAACTTTGACAGCGATGTTCCTTGCAGACCCGCCACGATTTGAAAAGTTCAGATGTGTTGGGTAGACATACAACGTGTTTCTGTAGATTAAAATTAAACAAAATTTAATCAGAGTTCACATCTTCGCTAAATTATCACGAAACTATAATCAGACATCCTCTCAAAATATTGAATTAATTCCTCAAAAACAAAATTTCCATCCATGTCTTAGTAGTAACTTCATTGCCTTTTGGAATTTTTTTCGCTCTCTTATTGTTCCTTAGTTGTAATTATATTCTATTATTTGATAATTAAAATTAATTATATGTACCATTTCTAGTTATAATAGTGTGTTTTTTGCAGTATGCTGTGCCTTATTTATTGTTCAAAGCGAACCAGGCTAGAAAAGCAATGCTTTCCTGGGTCGCAAAAAATTCCTCGTAATTTGTTGGAACTCTTGTTGGAATTCTTACGAAGAAATATCAACTTGACTAACGTGATAAGTGAAAACTCTTACAGATTTTAAAAACTTTTAATTGAAATCCAGACACGCAGATAAATACCCACAAAATACCTGTAATTGACATAGGGTACAAATACTTCTTTTGGTGCGAATTCTTGAATTTCTTTGATAGGTCTGGATTGATTGTCTGGGTAAGGATATACCTAAACGTTGAAAACGATAAGTTCGTTAGATAAAATGTCACTCCTTTACGAATTTGAAATAGGTACCAAGAACCAAGGAAAAATTAGAAGACATCATAGATTTATAGTCTATTAGGCTTATAGTCTCAACATTGTCGCAATGGTGTATGGGACGCAATGTACAACTTCGCTGACCATATTTGACTCTTGTTTTGGTTTGGCAAATTGGGAATTGAATTGACTTCTCAAAGAATAGGGTTGTTTGAGACAAAATAGGCCAAAACCCATGTCAATACTATGATATAAAAACAAAACAATGATTGTAGCACTGTATCATTCATGCTATTAGCTGTAAAATGTTTTGGATTCCCTTGCTTAAAACAACTCCTTTCAATCTTAACCTTAATCTTGCCTCGGGCCCACATTTTCCAATATTTTAGCAAACTTTGTGGCTAGTATCACGGCCAAAAGTAGCAGATAGTTGAGACTTCCAGGAAACGTGTATGGAGTTAGGGAACAGATTCTTGCATTCTATAAGCATAATAAATGCTTTAAGAAAATGACTTTCGAGTATGCTATTTAAATATTCCTCACTTTGTGTAAATCAGGCGTCAGACAGTACATCAGATTGTCTTGTGGAGCTGAAATATCAAGCTTCAAAGTACCTACAAATGCGAAGAAAAAAAAATTAGTTTATTTGAAAACGGTTGCTTTGAAGAGAATGGTTTCTCTGAGCAGAGCCAGATAAGGTCGAATCTAGTAGACTTCATGTAAACGAAAGGTGCATTCAACGCAAAATTGACTCTGGATCGGACAAGAAACGATCTAGTTTTCCTCGAGTAAACAGAGCCTAAGAAATCACAAGTTGATTTTTTCATGTAAAAACAACCAACATCCACTAACCAAAATAGATGGTATCTAAGGCCTTGGTCAAACGATCAAACATTGTTGGTCGAAAATCTTTGGCCACTTTCCAAAAGCACTATCAATTCGGAACAACGAAGTTATTGCTAATGTGCAAACGTGCGAACGGGGATGCTTGACGCCAACAAGAAATCTTAGACGAGCAATGTTTTGTGACGTGGCCAAACGGTCAAACCTTTTGCTTGACAAGCAAATTTCAAATTTTCAAATTTTCAAATTTTCAATTTATCAAACAATGTTTGATCATTTGGCCAGGGCCTTACTGAATCAATTAGTTAGGTGATTTTCAGGGGGTTAACAAGACTAACCTGGGATACACTTTAGTCGGCGAACAAGAGAAGTTGGCCTTCTCAGATCAGCTAAAAATTTAAAAAGATCTTCGTCTGTAAGGCGTTCTGGTTCCTAGAAAAAATGACATCAAAGTCAAATTCTTCGATAAAGTCTACTTTAGATTGTTTCATCATAGCAATCAGTAAATTGTGGTGGGAAGAGAGGAACACAAAGTCTTATTGAATCAAACTGACCTGTTTGAAAAACGTGCTAACGTTCAGAGTGACTGGTCTGAAATTTGACAAATTCATTGTTTCATCATCATCCCCAGATCGAGGCTTATCAAACCTCGAATTCGGTTTCCCAACATCTGCACTGTTTGAGGCTCTTCGAGACAAAGAGTCTCCTCTTCTAAATGATGATCTAGTGCCATCTGAATCATCAGACCCCTGTTTTAAAGAATAACGTAGGTTATTGACACTGTCCGCCTTAGGGAATAATAGAATTATGTTTACATGGCTAAGTGCTATAATACAAAATTATCATTTGCGAGCACAATAAAACTAGATCATCTTACCCTTTTTAATGAATCTCTATTTAACGTTCCTTCTTTCTCGTTTTGATTTCCAGCCTCGATTCCACTTGCTCCACTTATGACGTCAATCAAATGAAGTGCGGTCCAGGCGAATGGCATTCGAAATGCTCCGTATTTCTCGCAAAATTGATCCGCATTTGCTTTCGCTTTCTCTTTGTTCTGAACGAATACAAAAACAGGTTAATTTTACATTAATACTCATTTTGACGTGTGTTCTAGATTCAGCTAGATTCTTTAACACTAAGGCCCTGACCAAGGATCAAACATTGTTGGTCAAATAACTGAAATTTTCTTTTCAAGCAATGTTTTGACGTTTGGACATGTCGCAAAATATTACCTTACAAGCCGAATGAGCTAAACAACCCATGCTTTTGAATACATTTGCTGCTTGTCGCGTGCAAAAAGTTTGAGGGGCGGTGCTTTGCGACGTTACGAAGCGGCCAAACATCATTTTGGGCAAACAAATTGCAGATGTTTGACGAAAAATGTTTGATTGTTTCTGAAAACTCTAAATATAGTCTGCTTGTTGTAAGCAAAAAATATTTAAAGAGCAATGCTTTGCAATGTGGCCAAACAAAAGCAAATTTCAAATGTTTGGACAACCTTGTTTTGATCGTTTGGCAAAGGCCTAAAACATATGATTCCAAAAATGCAACATGCTTGACGAATAATGTTTTGCAAGGTGGCCAAACGAAATGCCAATGTCCAATGCTTGGCCAACATGGTTTAGATGGTTTGGCAAAGGCCTAAAACATTAGATTGCAAACATTAAACTAACCTTAATACTATCAGCATCTTTGGTGTATGGTTCAGCACAATCACTAATATCACCTTGCTGCAATACTTTCTCAAGTTTGATAACAAGAAAGACCTCACTGGAAGGATATGTGACTGAGAAAATACAAGATCTTCCTAGCGAGGACATGTCCTGTTTACCAATAAAGGGAGCAATCATCTTTTTATGCCAGTCTTTATTCATGTCGAAGTAGAAATTCTCTGAAATCTAGGAATAAAATAGTGAAAAGAATGGATGAGTATTTTACATTTCGTTGACTTCTATACCGATATATATTCACGCTCACTGTTAACACATCAGCAAAATAAACAGCCGTATATTTAACAGTAGATGTACGTACAGGCTTGTAAGCAAGACAACACAGATCAAGAAAACGTCTGGCTACAGGAAAACGTCTGGCTACAGGATTTGCAAACGGGGACCGCAGTCTAAAAAGTTTGTAAAACCCTAAACAATATAAAAAAGATGTGGCCCAAAAATATAATCAAAATTTTTTTCAGAGACCCAAAATATCATAAAAATTACTCTACTCTTTCTTCTTCCAAAAATATTTTCTGATCTTAAACCCAAAAGTTGGCCTTTCTAAAATTGCTGACACAAAAATATCAGTATTGGGGAAAAAACTTACCCCAAAAATATCGTACTGACGTCCCCGTATGCAAAATTCTCGAGTGTTCCCCCCTGGGCCCGCACCTAAGACCATTCTTAAATTAAAATCCCCAGGCTGTAATTGTAGCTATATATCATACGTAGGTAATAAATAAGAATCGTTACATCCTGATATCCACCAAAGAGGTTCTAATAAAGGGTCTTAATCCACCCACTGGGGTTCAAATGCAAGTTGTGCTTGAGTTAACTTTCTATGTTGAATCCAAAAAAAAACACTGCATACACAACAACGGTAGAAAGGGTCTGCTAAAATTGCTATGGTAACCTTGAACAATGCTTTGTTTCTCTGGCAATCGCTTTTCATTCTGTTTTAAGAGCCTACACCCTGATCACTGTATACACCTCATTAAGTTAGAACTTAACCAGGCTGAGTTTGCAAAAACTCTGGTTCTTATAGAAGGTTGGGCTTTTATTGCATTAACAAACCTTTCGTTTTGCTTTTCCATCATAAAGGGCCATAATTGCAAACATCGGTTCAACATCAAGATCAAGCCTAAGATAAGAAAACATATTTTCAACGAACGGTGTAAACAAACGCAAAGAAAACGTGGATAAAACTATGAAAAGAATCAAGGATGTTAAGAAAACTTTGTCGAACTATAGCAGGGTCATATTTCGGAGTAGGTTCAGTTATATAAAGTTGCTTGTTTCTTTTACTCAATTACAATTTCAATTCAGCTTGATTCTACAGTATTCTGGCGTAGGCAAAAATTTACTCAGCACTGCTGCTTGCCCTTAGAGTGTCTACTTGATAATCTTTCGTATTGCCGATTAATGCAGGGGTTTCGAAGCCTATTTCCAAAAAAACAATAGCACGAAAATCAAACCAAACAAGTGCATTTTTGGAGTGATGTTAGTATCATGACACTAGTATCAGTTAGGCCCTGGCAAAACATCTGAAATTTGCTTGAGAGCGCAAAAGAACAAAAATCTAGAATTTCGTACAACCATACATTGGGGAAAACAATTGAAAATAAAAACAACTTACTTCATTTCAAGACATTTTATCAAAACTCTTTGACCAAAATGTTCTTGTGGTATAACTGATTGTGCTCTTTTTACGAAACTTTCTTCCTGAAAAAAGCAGAAAATCTTTCAGTGAAGACGCCTCCTCTTATCTCGCAATTTTGAAATTATAACATATGACAAAAAATGATTATCTATGATAATTTATGACAATTTATGATAATTTATGATAATCTATAACAGTATTATAATTTAGTTTCGAAGAAAGAACATTACCTCATCATTAGGGACGTAAACAGAAAACATTTGATGAATTCTGTCTCTCTTTCTATCAGCCTCGTTTTGGGCATCGATTTGTTCTTGGGGAACTGGGTCGAGAAGACCAGGCAACAGATCGTCTGACGGTGATGATTGTAAATCAAATATACTGCAGAAAAAGAATGGAAACTATTTTAAAAAATGTTTGCACGTGGAGTTGAGACAAATGGTAACGAAGCGGAACCTAAAAAACACAAGTGAGGCTTTAGGAACTTTACTGCAAAATTCATTAAAGCACAATAACAAAATTTAACGTTTTCTCTATATAAATAGGGGGACTCGCACCTTTCCACGATCACAATACAGTAACTACACCTCCGGAATGGGGTTAGGAAAGGAATTACGTTGAGGAAAAGACAACAGATTTGGCTGACAATTGTCTACGATGGTTCCACACCACTATGATACAGGCTCCCAGCCGGGCTCTCGGTAATACAAGCAAGTCAGTTCATTTGGCAGAGCAAAGCGAGTAAAAGTGAAAATGAAAAAGCTTGGACCTCTATTGTCCTAGGTTTTTTCTAATTCTGGTATCTAATCAAAGAAGTAAGTGATTAATGAATAGATTCTAAGCCAAATGCATAGTTGCTCTTAAATAAAGGAAATACTCATTTCTGTTTTAAAATTAAGCTAAATTCAATCTTTTTGTACCTTGATGCCCAGCTTCGCCTTGGGACGTCATTGTAGTCCTTATCTAATTTCTTCTCTTCTTGACCATTCTAGAACATATTACAATTGCTCGTGAAAAGTGCAAAAAATCGCTTATAATTGTAAAGTTAACGACCTATGCATTCCCATGGTGGTAAAAACTAAAAAGATATCGGTAATTAAGTCAAGAAATTAAGAAACAGTTTTTTGCCATATTTTTCGATCACAACTTCGTTATTCAGGGTAAGAAATTGATGCTGCACTAAGAATCATTTATTGGAAACAAAACATCTTAAAAATACTGTATTTCTTCGATTAAGCGCCCTCACTTCTGCCCCCCCCCTTTGGATTCAGCTGCCCGTCAGGTTGGTCCCAGACACTCCTTTAATACACCCTTTTTTTTATAAGGAACCACTTAAAAAGGAACCTACATGTAGAAGGCCAGAAAATTTTAAGTACTTATACTACTAAATCGAAAATCATTAAGGAACTTTTGAATGTTGAATACTTTTATCACTGCAAATAATCAAGAATTAGAAGGCCGGTGCCATTCATTTGCAGTCAAAAATCACATAAATTGTCGTTAAGCATGTATCCAATGTTTCTTTGAGTAGTCCCGAGCTTTGCTCACATGCAAATGTCTCTCTTTTATTGTTAAGACCACTGTATGTGCAGTTAAAATTAAGGAACTATTAAGGAATTTTTGGAACTACAATTGCTTCAAAAGAGGCCCAAAAATAAGGAACTTTAAGAACTAGGCCTTGAGGTAGGTTCCTTATAAAAAAAGCGTGTAGCGTTTGTGCAAGCTCTTGATGGAAGGATTCAAGAGACACCTTTTGCCCGTTGCTGTAAAACTTAGTTTTCGTCAGAACCTTAGTTTATTCAAAAATTTCCAACTAATTGCTCGTCTTAGAGATCGATTTTCAAATAAGCGCACCGGCGCTTAATCAAGGAAATACGATTATATAATTATTTGTCGAAAGTAACTGTGAATGATAGAAATAAAAAAACTTTGCCGTACGTACTTGTTTCAGCCTGGCATCGGCTTCATAGACATGTTTGAAAAGTTTCTGGGTGAAACTTTCAGTTCGAGGAGCCCTTTTTCCATCTCCAAAAAGTGCTTTGAACTGGTACCTTATAATAACAAAGAAAAACTTCAGATATTATTAAAATTTTGAAAAGTAAATATAAGAATTAAATTCTAAAAGTTTATAAAGATTTTCAGAGATATCTGCGATCCACATATCATTAAAACTTGAAGCATTAACTGTCTCTAGTTCATGGTTTTGAGCAGTGTGAAATTTTAAAATTGAGAGAAAGCATTTTTGGACAAACTTAAAGGCTTTTTCTGTCTAATACTCCTCAGAGTATAAACATCAGAAACAGACCGAAACAAATGACTAAGGCGGTATTTATACCCAGATGCGGATAGAAATGCATCAATAGAAAAGTGAAGCTAAACTGGAATTGTGTTTTGAACATCAATCAGCTTGCGAGTTACAGCGGAATAACCAATAAAATTAATTGAAGATTCCAAGTGAGAAAAACGAACTCTTTCTATCTACATAGAGCCAGCCTTTTGGTTTTTGATGTGGACAGATTCAAAAACGCTTAAAAGAAACAATGTTCTAGCTTTGCCGATTAAATATCTCGCTTCACTTTTCTATTAGTGCATTTCAATCAGCAACTGGCAGAATGTCATGCCAAACCAGACCTCTTTGAAAAGGCAATGAATAAATATCTTACTTTCTGTTTACGACTGACCAGTCTTGTAGATAAGTCCTAACACAGTCTTTAACATGTGGATCTTGAGCAGTACTGCAAGCAAAATACAGGCAATCATTAATAGATGGACATTGAGAAGGTAAAATGGAGTATTTAGCACCAGTTTCATAGGATCTTAGTAGCAGGTTCACACTGAGACCTCTACCCTGGCTGTGATGTTCCTGTAGCTGGGGCTAGAACCCGAACTTCACCAAGCTGATGATACCTGGCCACAACAACCAAGACCATGACACCAAGCACTTTCAATAAAAAATGAACAAGCAACAAAGAAACACTACAATCATGGATAAAACTTCAAGTCACGTTGAGACACTTTTAAAGCTTTTAATAAGCAGTACACTCTCTAAACTATTGACTTAATTTTAGAGAAAAGGGACTCAAAACACAAATCCTTAGCCAAAAATTAACCAAATTGATTGACTCAAAATGCATCAATCACCTTTAAGTTTGTGTTGTTGAAGTACAATCAACATACACTGGGACATTTTTCATCATAGTCAATTGTTAAGTTCAGTCATTAAGCCCAAAACGTCTTTGGAGATAATAAAAAGTTTTTAATCTGAGGGGTTTCAGACGAAGAAGCTTTCAGTATGTTCAAGATTCTGTGGCTTTTTGTTGCAATTAAAAAAAAATTTTTTTATCAAGATGCTAATAGGTTGCATTATCCTAAATGTCTCTAAAGTAACACACATTATGCTAAATGTTTCTCAAAGACATGACTTACATTATTTCTTTAGGAAGGGGATTCTCAATTGTTCTATACTTCCTTGGTATTGACGTGACTTCTATGTCGTCATCTGGGAATTCACAAAGATTTGACAGGCCATCAGATTCTTCAGCCAAAGGCTGATGCTGAAGAATGAAATCTTCAAAATCCAAGGGATCTGCTACATCTGAGTAAGAAGCCTGTTGCATGAAGAAAAAAGTTTATCATTATTGTGAGAGTTTTAATACCATACTTCCCTTGGGTGGTTATCTCAGGGTTCGGTTCTGATAGATATAGTATTCTGTAGCAGGAGCATGAAAGATGGGGGAACAGGAGAGAAGCACCCCCCTTTGCTTTTGATAAGTAGGGGCAAGGGGCCAAAAGTAGCTTTCCTGCAAAACCAAAATTTAGTTACCCAGGGAGTTTTGTTACCCGTATGATGCAGTTGCCACCCAGGCCTGCAATCTTCGTGGCTGTTTTGTAACATCAAAATTTTAAGTGTCAATCAGTGGCTTAGCCAGACATACAGCACTGGAGGTGCAAAAGGGCATGGCCAAGGAAAATTAGGGCATTGTTTTAAGAATAAATAACCAACTTGTACCCTGGAACACCTTTATTTCAGATCTGAAATATGTACCAAAACTTATCTTGCAATGCTTTTTGGGGGCAATCCCCTTGTGCCCCCCTTGGCTGCACTACCAACGTCGATAAATTTGGTAGTAGCCAGGGCATATGCAAGTTTTTGCTATGAGAATAGAGCTTTCTTGAGCTATTTATTTGAGGTATGGTCAGGGGGTTTGGTCAAGACTAAGGATTTGCTCATAGTTAAACGTTTTCATTTTATTTTTTGTATTGAGAGTTCAAAATAAACCAATTCCTTAGCCACAGGGTATTAAATGTTATAAAGATATAGAATATTCATGCAATGATAATTAATATTTAATTTAGGAATATGCATGAAAACTTACAAAGTAAACAACAGAGCTCCGCTTTGATGCATTTCCACTATGTGATTCGCTAGCTGATTTTCTATGATCTCCACTAGAAAGATTTCTACTAAGAGAGAAAATTTTTTTTTTCAAAGCCATTTTGTTTTCCTCTCCAGGGAGGGGGTTACCAAAACTCAGTTATTCTGGCTTCTAGCTGCCAGTGTACAAACCACCTATGTCAGATATCTCAAGCATGGACTTTGACATTTTTTTGGTATACTTGCATGGATATTTGAGAAAAACAATGGCCTGGGCTATTATTTCATCCTAGAACAATAGATTTAGTGCTTTTCTGGCATGAAGGCAGATCTGATTTGCATATTCTTTGTTGTGGCTTAAAACATGGATGGAATATGGAAGGCACCCTTGTCTGCCTGTATTCATTCTGGCAAATAACCTTAAATTTTAGGATTTCCCTGCAATATCCTACATTTAATGTAAAAGTACTGAAAAAAGGTTTATTGATCAAAAATTATATTTCTCTCATGCTGACTGAAAGGTTAGGCAAGGCAAGCTTTTGCACCCTTTTGCATTAATCTCTATTTGTTAACACATTCCTCCCTGCTGCAGCTTGCTAAGGGTAATTTGGATTGAAAATAGGCTGTCAAAGCTTTATTCGATATGCTGCAGCTGTCCTGTATAAGGTATAGGGTGGCCCATTCGGTCAGATAAATGATCTTCGGCAGGGAGAAAGAGGAAGAAGTTGAAATATAGGACATTTTATGAACACAAATAAATTCAAAATAAAGAGGCAACGAATTTCATTAAGCTTTCTGCAGTTAAAGCCATACCTATTCAAACGTTGTGCAAACGCTCTTTCTTTCCCACTGGATACAGATGTTGTTGACGTGAGTGATAAATGCTTGTCGCTCATCGTTCTACATTTGATCGCATTCAAAAACCACCATTTACAAATAACTCAATGACATCTGGGCCTAAAACAATGATCGGCCCAGCCTGCTTCCTCGTTCGACTTTCAACTTAACCAACGACGCTTTGGCTCAGATCAGCAGCGTCATTGCATTGAATTTGCAAAACTGTTTCAACTGCAAAATCGATTTAACAATTTAAAGTGATGAAATGTGTCAATTTTTTCAGAGAATCAAGAATTTCAACTTCTGGTTTCTTTCGACGAGACACCGGCATCCCACCGAACGCCTTTTCAAGGTCCATTGTACAAAATGTTGCTGTTGTTGTATTGCCCGTCAATTGCAACAACAACAAACTCTTCCTCAAACCCTTCCCCAAATTCTTCCGTAGTCTTCCATAAATTCTCCAAGCTATTCCCCAAAGTAATCAAATTCGTCCTCAAAAGCTTCCCCAAAGTATTCTTCAAACACTTCCCCAAATTCTGCCCTAAATACTCCTCAAACCCTTTCTCAAAGTCTTCCTCAAACTCTTCCAAAGGCTTCTATAAACTCTTCCCCGAATTCTTCCTCAAACTCTTCCTTGAACCTTTCCTCAAACGCTTCTTCAAACTCTTTCTCAAACTCTTCCTTAAACTCTTTCTCAAACCCTTCCTCATACTCTTCCTCGAACTCTTCCTCAAACTTTACCTCAAAGTCTTCCTCAAACTCTTTCTCATGCTCTTCCTCCAACTCTCCCTATAACTCTTTCTAAAACTCTTCCTTATAATCTTCCTCAAACCCTTCCTAATACTCTTCCTTGAACCCTTCCTCAAACGCTTCTTCAAACTCTTTCCCAAACTCTTCCTCAAACTCTTCCTTATACTCTTCCTCAAACTTTTCCTCAAACTCTTCCTCAAACTTTCCTCAAACTCTTCCTCAAACACTTCCTCAAACTCTTCCTCAAACTTTACCTCCAAGTCTTCCTCAAACTCTTCCTCCAACACTCCCCCATACCCTTCCTCAAACTCTCCCTATAACTCTTTCTGAAAGTCTTCCTCAACTCAAACTCTCCTCGAACTCCTCCTCAAACCCTTCCTCAAACTCTTCTTCCAACACTCTCCATACCCTTCCTCAAACTCTCCCTGTAACTCTTTCTGAAAGTCTTCCTCAAACTCTCTTCGAACTTCTCCTCAATTTGTTAAATTATAGGAAAAACCCAAGGCTCGATTTGAACATTTTTCTTATAAAAAAGAGTGTATATACAACATGTACAGTAGTTAATTTATCTTTGAAAGATTCCGCCATAGCAGCTGAAATTTGAAAATTTTAAAAACAAGGGGATTAAAAGCGATTCTTCTGTGAACCTGTGAGAAGGTTCGCAGACAAATTCTGCGTTTCACAAGATAAGACTGCTTAAGCCGAGAACCTTGTTCAAGAAATATCTTGTTCTTAGTGACAAAATTAATCAAATCCCTCTCATCAAATAGTTAAATTCCTTTAAAATCAACATTTTCTCAGCACAAGCTAAAATCTAAGCATACAGCACTAACCAGAACTAACCATTGACGAAACGTAGAGGGAAGGACAACCAAGCACTTTCACAAGGCTCTGTTTGAAGGTGAAGGTGAAGGTGAAATGGTGTATTTAGCGCAAGTCGCTATGATCTCAGTAGAAGATCAAATTGAGATTTAAATGCACTTCGATGAGTGAAAGGTTAAAATATTGCGCACGAACGCCCAAATTTAAACCCCTACGGTACGGATCATGCAACTTGGGAAGGGGGAATAGGGAAATTAACGAAATTAACGACCCTGGCTATGACGCTACAGTAGCTGGGGCTCGAACTCCGAGCTCACTGAACACTCGTTACATGCTCTACAGGTAAGTGTTATTAAAAAGACACTAAAGACGGTTCCAAGAACATCTCATTAGACAGAGGGCTCTAAATTTTTGTTATTTTAACTCCAAATATTGACGCCAGGGTCCTGAAAAGTCCCCGAGGGATGCACTATGTATAATTTGGGTACTGGGGACGTACCGCCCGGGACGGTATCGATTTTAGTGATTTTGGTATGACGGTCTCCATTTCCACGAATTTGGTATAAAGAACGGTGTCAGTTTTCACGATTCGTTCAGCAAGCTCGCAGAATGGAAAGGTCGAGTATGTTTTATCAAGTGCCCCCCCCCCCCCGGGCAAATCTCTACACACACACAGTGGCCACTAAAAACGGACATAAACACAGCCAGGATAACATAAAAAACCGGCAGAAAAATTCCTTTTTAACGTTCACCCCAATACTTATTTACAATATTATTTATTGACAATATACAATATACAATTATCATTATCATGCTGTTACTTATTTACATTCGAAAGATTATGCATGTAGCTAATCGTGTTTCCGTCTATAGGACACAAGACGCGCTTTTTCTATTAAAACTAAACAATGTAGCAACAACCCCAACCTTGAATGAAATTAGATAACGAATCTTTTTTAATAAGCAATTTGACTTAGGATAGGCACCCCAGGTAATGTATGTGCAGTACAGTGGAGGGTGTGCAGTACAGTGGAGGATATTCAGTACAGTGGAGGGACATTATCAGTACAGTGGAGGGACATTATCAGTACAGTGGAGGGAGATCATCAGTGCAGTGGAGGATATTCAGTACTGTGGAGTGATATAATCAGTACAGTAAGATCGTAACATGATATCCTTCCACTGTACTGATGATATCCCTCCACTGTACTGAAGATCCTCCACTGTACTGCACATACATTACCCGGGATCATATGCCCAAAAAATTACTTAAATTGCTTATTATGTCGGTCTCACCGAAAGACTATTATTAAGATTATGTTTCCAATGATATTTAAGCAAAGGGATTCGAACCAAACAGTTACAAAAAGCAAGATATCCCCGGCCCTAATTGTTTATTACCCGACTGCGAATTTTAAAAAGTGTACCACGCTTTGTAGAGCTATTACCTCAATGACAAAATATACGATAAGGAATCACGAAACCGTCTGCAGCGCTATTCTCACCTGCGGGGTCTTGCGGGATATTGCACGTGAGACGGGAGGCTGCTCCGAGGTAAAACAATGGAGTAGTCTCTCTTTCAAGCACTTTAATTCCTTTTTGAAACATTTTCTGATTTCTTTTGTTGATAAACAGTAAATAACTGGATCGATTAATTCTTGTACGAACAAGATATAACTACACAATCTCTGAATTCTATCCATGCTAGCACGAGAAACTAAACCATCAATCCTTGCGAGTGCCACAGCGGTAATGAAGGGAACCATTGTTACGCTGTACCACAAACAAATAAGGACTGTACCACTTGTGAGCTTGATGCATCGTTTAACCAGCAAGAGGTTGTCAGATTGGGTTTTTAGGGGGGAAGGCTGGATCTGAACTGTATTTGGTGCATGGAATGCGACTCGCAGGCTACCGGATTGGGCTTGGCCAGAGGATGAGGGCTCGATCTCAGCTGAATCTGGTGCTCGGGATGCCAGATTTGAGCCACCAGGTTGTGCTTTGGCAAAGAGGGAAGCCTGGATCTCCACTGAATCTGGTGCACGGGATGCAAGACTTGAGCCATCAGGTTGTGTTTTGGCGAAGGGGGAAGGCTGGATCTCAACTGAATCTGGTGCTCGGGATGCAAGACTTGAGCCATCAGGTTGGGCTTTGGCAAAGGGGGAAGGCTGGATCTCAACTGAATCTGGTTCTCGGGATGCAAGACTTGAGCCATGCGGTTGGGCTTCGGCGAAGGGGGAAGGCTGGATCTCAACTGAATCTGGTGCTCGGGATGCAAGACTTGAGCCATCAGGTTGGGCTTTGGCAAAGGGGGAAGGCTGGATCTCAACTGAATCTGGTGCTCGGGATGCAAGACTTGAGCCATCAGGTTGGGCTTTGGCAAAGGGGGAAGGCTGGATCTCAACTGAATCTGGTGCTCGGGATGCAAGACTTGAGCCATCAGGTTGGGCTTTGGCAAAGGGGGAAGGCTGGATCTCAACTGAATCTGGTGCTCGGGATGCAAGACTTGAGCCATCAGGTTGGGCTTTGGCAAAGGGGGACGGCTGGATCTCAACTGAATCTGGTGCTCGGGATCCAAGACTTGAGCCACCAGGTTGGGCTTTGGCAAAGGGGGAAGGCTGGATCTCAACTGAATCTGGTGCACAGGATGCAAGACTTGGGCCATCAGGCTGGGCTTTGGCGAAGGGGGAAGGCTGGATCTCAACTGAATCTGGTGCTCGGGATCCAAGACTTGAGCCACCAGGTTGGGCTTTGGCAAAGGGGGAAGGCTGGATCTCAACTGAATCTGGTGCTCGGGATGCAAGACTTGAGCCATCAGGTTGTGCTTTGGCGAAGGGGGAACGCCGGATCTCAACTGAATCTGGTGCATGGAAAGCAACTCGTAGGACATTGGGTTGGGCTTGGCCAGAGGAGGAGGGCTCCATCTGAATTGAATTCTCTGCTCGAAATCCCAATCTTGAGCCATGAGGTTGCTTGAAAATCTTGTTCTTGACCAAGAAAAACGTGCGAGCATGACTGACGAAAATAAGAACGATAGCGGCAAGAGAGAGGACGACCCACAAGACGGTTGTAGAAGTAGATGAAACCAGCAACAGGTTGTCGAGTCTCTTAGGGTCTGCAGCTTGATCAACAGCAAATGCTGCATAGGATAGAACCCAAATGCCAATAATAGATAGGATCATCTTTCGCCTTGAAATTATATTCCGATATCTTAGACCAGCATTGCAAAGAATATAACGGTTAACAGCCAGCATGCAAGCATTAAGGACTGGTATGATTAAAGAAGAGAGTATAAAAACAGTAAAAGTTCTTGCAATATCGTTGCCATAATCCTCTGAATCTTGACCAAGTCTTACAGCGAAGAAACCAGCAAGTACAGAAAGCGCTGTGACAATATTCGATCCTGCCATACTTGCAAGAATCATGTAATGAAAAATAAGACAGTAAAATCTTCGGCATCGTTTCCAGATTACTCTCAATACCATTAAATTGCTGATGACAGCAATCAGAGTATAAACAACCAAAACCACAGCAACGCTTCTACAAGACAAGAGCACACAAGATGACTTAGATAGCATGTTTGCGAATTTGCTAAGTCTTTAACTTTTGCTCGTAGATAAGTATTCTTCATTGCAGCTGTTATTCGGTCGTAACGTCACATCTAAATCTATTGGCCGACAACAGAATGAATTAAATCAAAGCAATCTGGCAGGAAGGTGTTCGAAGAACAGAAGTTCAATATTTTGAAGTCGAAAAGCCCTAAGAAGAGCAAGGATATCAACAAAATTGAATTTATGAACAGCGTATTGTAACTCGGCAAGGACTTAATTTCAGTTCTATCCATGCTTCCTTCACAACGAAATGTCTTTATTTCCAGGAATGTTTCGTTGTCAATTTCTATCAAGTTTTCGAATGTCTTAGTTTCAATACTATCCATCCTTGCTTCAATCCATCCCCAATCCATCCTTCCTTCACAATGAAATTTTCTGTATTTAGAATTCTGTACTTATGTTATAGAATGTCTTAGTTTCAATACTATCCACCCTTGCTTCAATACATCCCCAATCCATCCTTCCTTCACAATGCAATTTTCTGTATTCTGTATTTCTGTATTTGCATCTAGTGTTCATGTTCTTTCGGATAACAAAGAAAAAATGCAAAATTGGAAAGTTTAAAAACAGATTTTGATGACGTCATCACGTCACCAAGTACAAAAAATCAAAATCTGTATATGAAAAGCCTTCAAGATGACAGCAGGTTTCCAGCAATAAAAGATCCAACAAAAACTCACAAAATCCGTATCTCGGTTCTAGGTTCCATGCTTTGGATGTCACGGCATGCTTGAAGCAGTTTTCCGTCAGATGATGTGTCTGTGCTCAGGTAGTTTTGCAGGTTGTGTATGTCGTCTATGGTCTTCAACCCCAATCTTCGAATTTTACGAACACATCGCCACAACGCAACTGTAAGGGCGCTTTGTGTCTCTCAGAATTCACCCGAACTAGTCCTCGTCATCATCGGAATCTGATGCATCGTATGCTACTATACTTCTTTTTTCAGCCGGCTTTCTAGAAGAGAATATTTAGGTTTTCAGAAGAGTCGCAGAAATATCTACAAAAAGAAAAAACTATGCAGCTGAAAGCTTTGCACAGATTCTTTTGACAAAAATTATATATGCAATACGATATAAATATGACCGTTATGAAAAAGATACTTTTTGCACCTGCCAGTAGTATAACAGACTAAAGATAACGCTAGTTTAAAGACTAAGGGCCCCTAATATTTAAAGGTCTCTCGGGGCCCTAGCAAACAACTTCTTTGTTATTTTATTAGGTATTGGCATTATTGTGGTATTGTTGGCGTAATAATCGTGTGAAGAAGCCCCAATTCTACTTGGTATCTCAGTCTGAGTGTCTATATTTTTCACAGATACTACTAACCTGGGTGCTCCGAACTGAAAAATACCTACGGGCCCGATTGCGTCCGTTACACCTCTTGAATCCGTAACTCAGTTGCACATTTCTTAATCAATTACTTATCCATGATTATTTTACGTATGTAGTTGTGTAGCGGTTAAATTTCATATACCTGTATAAATTTAGTTTAAAGTTAAGGTACAAAATTGTTTACTTTTGAGCTTCATTGATAATTAATTAGCACATATGCTCGAAAAGATGTGCCTTATTACACCTGAAGCTGTGAGTAAGCTCGCAATGCACTGCAAAGCTGTGGGCGATGCACTGATTTCGTCTAACAAACAAACAAAGGCCGATCTCAACTAGCATTAGCATTCTCA
The DNA here is from genome assembly GCA_014526335.1 of Chrysaora quinquecirrha. NCBI lineage: Eukaryota > Metazoa > Cnidaria > Scyphozoa > Semaeostomeae > Pelagiidae > Chrysaora > Chrysaora quinquecirrha. Next base: position 2,916,840 of record JACTAT010000039.1, on the reverse strand, counting down.
GTAAAATTCACGACCTCACAGTTTGAAAATGTTTGATCGCTCAGTCGATAAAATCGCTGGACGCAAAGTAGAAGTAGTTTCTACTTTTTGTCACGCGATTTTTGTTCGCCAAACAGTTCAAACAATGGTACACATACGAATGAAAGAAGTGTTTCGCAAATGACGAGTGTTGTCAAAACCGTCTACACTCTTTTTTTTATAAGAAACCCGCTTATAAGAAACTCAGTACTGAGATCAATATTGGTTAAGAAACTTTCAGTACTCGACACAAAATGATAAGAAACTCGCAGGTCTCAACAATCTTTAGAATTAAAAAATATTGCATCAAAAAACGAACTTCTGTTACACCATAAGTGTCTATTTCTACAAAAGAGCAGCTGATGTATACGTGAATTGTATTGCTTCTTCTATTTGTAAAATTTTAGTGTCAATTACCTGTTCTGGCACTAAAAAAATTTTTATCCCTAAGAAACTGCTAAGAAACTTTCAGTACCAAAATTGTCCAAAAGCTAAGAAACTTTGAGTACTGAAAAAAAATCTTAGTTTCTTATAAAAAAAAGAGTGTAGTGGAAATCGGCCTTAAGCGCCTGTTGACCTAATAGCTGACGATACAAAGCCTGAATAAACATCACAACTAGCATATAATACGCTGATAGATAAGAAACCTTACTATATGGCTCAGAGCATAGTTTCTTAAAAAAATGAGTGTATACAATAAGCTGATAGAAGTCTTACACAGCACAAAAAGCATATAATAGTGCCCCCTACATGGCGTATCAACCACAGTACATTATGATAGTCAATTTTGAATTAGTTGAGTGAAAAGAAGATTAAATACCTTTGACAGTTTCCATCTGAGGTCTTCGATTGCTCTTGACATTGATCTTCAGACAGAGATGATTTGATCTTCAAATAATAAACCAATTCGTTAAGGTACTGCAGAGATACAACCAGTACAACAGTGAACAGAGAACGGTTGTGTGGCGTTATAGTATAAAAACACACACTATCTTACCACCAAAATAATCCACTCAAGCGAATCACGCGATTCGCTGTTATAAAAAATCAAAATCTACAGTATTCGAAATCTAGAAGCCAGGCTTATGTCGACGTTAATTGCGACCTTGACACAGTCAGAACTAGTTGCCGACTGCCAATCGGCGATTTTTGAACTAATTTATCGCAACTGACGTGTCGACATAAGCGCTCTGGCAACTAGTTGGTAACTAGTTCCTTTTGACGGCAACTAGTCGGCGCACAGTTCCAGAAAGTTGGGCATGTTCTACTTCTGCGATTAGTTGACAACTGATTCCCGTCAGTCGCAGTCGATAAGTTCTGAGCGCTCAGTTTGCGACCGCGATCAACTGTATCCTATTAAGTTCTGACTAGTTGTTGACATGTCGAGTGGGCTTCTTCATTACCAATCTAATAAAGTTAGCAGTTACAACTATTGTTGATGCGTTAGTTCTATCTATTGTATCGTAGGTCGATTCGGGCATACTTAAAAGCTTTTTTTGTCTGACTCTCCTTAGAGTATGAACATCAGAAACAGACCGAAACAATGAACTAAGGAGGAATTAATACCCAGATGCCGCTTGAAATGTACCAATCGAAAAGAGAAGCTGAATTGGCATTTTCTGACTTTAATACTCTGAGGAGTGTCAGACGAAAAAAGCTTTTAAGGATACACAAAAATGTTTCCACTGTTTATCGCAATTCTGAAGTTTTGTACTATTCAATAACTAATTAGATACAGACTTATTAATAGCCTGTTGCGAAAAATGGCCCCCTATAAATATCAAAAGCCTTTCCTATCATGATAAGCAGAGAGATGATTATCATGCCTCCTCCTATGTCAAAAACAGTCTTCATAAGTGCAAATGTATTCTTAACAACAAGTTGGCACCTTTTATATTCATTTTCAAGATATTGAACTCTCTCTTCAAATTCTTTAAATTTTGCTTCAGAATAATCATGTTTTCTAGCACCAGATAGTTGCTAAAAGAGAAGAATAAAACCTGTTTAGCAATTTTCGGACTAATATAGGAAAATGGGGTGTGCTTAAGGGTCTGTGTCACGTGTAATGGATAAAAGAATGAAAGGGGAGTTTCTGTAACCTTCTTTATCTACTGAAGATGTAGGGATCTTTTTCGACCACAGAGCAGAAAAATGAGGCACATTACATTTGAAAATCTATGTAGTATTCTGTGGCATAGCCAGGTATCCAACATGGGAGCGGTTAAAAGGTGTGGTCAATGAAAATAAGGGAATGGTTGTAAGAAAGAATAACAAAGTGCAAGCGGTTTCCTGTGACATTTCCAGATTTAGATCATATAGATAAGGCATTGTTGCGAAAACGGGAGGGGCAACTACCCCCTGTGCCCCGGGCCCCTGTAGAAATCTACTCTCTGTATTACCTGCAAACAGTAATTCATTTCCCTTTTGATGCTTGGGATCCATTTTTTGACTTCAGAAGCGGAATTCAGTTTGTGCTAGTGAAGAAATCAATTCGTGGATTAATTAGTACAGAACTTAGGAGGTTCATAAACTATACATGACTTCCTTCATAAAAACAAAACAAGAAGGAAAACAAAAGGCGAAATCACAAACCAGTGGGGGTCTTTTCTTTTCTTTTTCCTCTGAAAATAAAGTAGGAAAATCAAGATTTGCAAAATACATACGTGGGTTACAATGTTAAGATTTCATTTATTTCACATTTATTACTTACTATTCCATTGTTCTTCCAGAAATACGCGATTTAATCGGACGAAGTGTTTTTCACAGTTCCTCGCCATGTTGTTATTGGTGCAATGACAAATAACATGCACCGTTCTGAGTAGTTTCAAGCAGCCTCATTCTGCGAGTAGCCTCATTCTCGCGCCCAGCGGTATTTTGTCTTTTCAGCTTATATCACCAACCAAGATGGTGAGTTGACGAATTGATTTTTTATCAAGATTTCTATCCATTTTAATCTTAGTTATTTTGATATTTATTCTAAATTACGTACATCCAACGAAAAGTATCTTTCATTTTGTAATTAATTAGGTCTCCATAGAAGTCATTGACAAATCTCAAAAAAAATAATACGTAGGCCTAACTTGCCTTGATTAGGACAGTCTATCCTAGAAAATACTCTTTCGTTCAAGGATTTTCTAGAGCTAACTATGAAGTGTCATCTATGACAAAATTCATAGGACGAAATGTGGAATATGCGAATCGTGTTTTTTCAGTAAGGCATGTTCAAAAGCCTGATTTTAGCATTCATTCAATATGAAATTTGGCAAAATTCAATCCTGAGTTCGTGGTGGCATTTATAATTCAAGGATGTGTCGTACTTCAATTTAAAATTCAAAGACACACATCTATTCCCAATTCCACATTCCCCCATTTCGTCATTCTGCTGTTTATCATCATGTCATTCTTGAAACCACCAACCTTTGATTCGGCTATCTCCAATTTCCAGTTCATAAATCTGTTATTCCTCATTTGCATATTGAACCAGAATTTGACAAATTTTGCTTATATGCAAATTAACTAGAAAAATTCAACTCAATCAAACATTTCTCCACAAATGTTATTCCCCCGTCTGAGCACTTGACTTGCTGGCAAATGTAACAAGATACTCTCGCTGTGTCATGGGGTCTATTTTCGACCGCAAGCTGTGTATTGCCTACACTTTCGTTTAGCCACTTGGGTGGAATGCCCCTTCCTGTTTTCACATCGTCTGGGGCGATGGGAGGTGGGGGGAGAGGAGTTTCCTGGACGTTTGTTTTTACCCATTGGACTCGCGATTTTCGCATGTTGATTATCAATCTTTATACATTATTATCAATCTTTATACAATATGTTGTTTTACGATAGAGTGCCCCCCCTCAAACGACCAGGATAGTTCAAATAAGTTCATGCAGTGTGCAGTGCATCTCGTGTTACAAGAAGTAGCAAATAACAATATATGAAAGAAACAAAGGCGCTTTGTCTTATGACTCGGTGGGTGTTACATTTTTAAACACTTTCCGTGTTTTTCTTGAACAATAGTCTCTGTCTGGAAACGTGCTTTTGCAGTCCCACAGCAGAAGCGCAGCGCACTCTGAGAGAAAATCACTGTGGAAGCATGGCGGGTCGAGGTCAAAATCCCATCACTTCGCTACTTAGCCAGGCAATGGAAATGCTGAATGCACAGTCGCCCAACGCTTCACCAAGCACAAGGTAATTAAGCATGCACTATCAGCTTTGTTACTGTTTTGAATACATGAAATTGTTGTGTTGTTCAATACACGTTTGTCTTATAAGACACCTGGCTCGAGGCCTAGTTCAAAACGTTTCTTAATTTTTGGCCCAATTTTACTTCTAAAAGTTTCTTAACAGTTTCTTAATTAAATGGAAATAAATTGCAGTTAATACTGAGATCTGATTGCTCATTATTGTAGCATAAGTTTTGATGGAAATTCAATTCTTTGTATCATAAACGTATGTAATAAAGAAGGAGGGGGCCCCGGGGGCTTAAAAACGAGGGCCGTCAGGGACGGGGCAGTGAAATGCAAACGCCCATGAAACTTCAAACAAACCTACAGGCCTCCAAACAGGTCATCCAGAGGTCACGTGATCAAATCACTTTACTACAGGACAATTATTCAATGTCAATGTCAGTAGCGGGTTCGCTACCAATATCGAAGGCCTGGTATGGGTCATTGGCATCAGACTTAACACTGTTTCTAGTGTACTTATTGTAAATATAGGTACCGCAGCGCTTATTCGACTGCGGCGCTTATTAAATTATATTTGTGAAAATGAAAAGTGCGGCGCTTAATCGATCATTTACAGTAAGCTAATGAAATATTTGTATTGCTGTAGTAATGCCCCAACAGTGCAAGCTACAGCTTCAGGACAGCTTCAGGAAAGGCCAACAGCTGCAGACAGGGCGGCAGAGAATTTCAGGTAAGGTTTTCTTTGATTATTCTTCCATTTGATGTTTAATTATCAGCAGCCTCCCGTAATTAGTAAGATCATATTCTCCCCGCTCAATTTAAGAACCGTTTTAGCACCTGTTGTGTCGTAAAAATCTAACGTTAAAATCTATGAAATTTGGGACTGTCTTCGTATTTATCGGGACAGAGGTCTTAAAACGTATTTAATTCAAAAGCAACTTCTCTACAAAATGCTCCTTCTACTCTACCTCTCTATTTCAACAAAATATGATTACATAATAACCGAAAAAAACAGGGTAATCAAATTACATAGTACTCAAATAAAGTTCAAAGTTCAAATGTTTGAATACTCTAGTGTCCAGCCTTCACGACAGCACTTGAGATAACCCTACATATTAATATAGGCTTTTGCGAATAACGAAACGAATTTGACTGATTTCTACCATTTAAGTGTCTCTAAATAAAAAACGATAATCAGGTGTTAAAAGTAATCCACATCTCATAGAATTCTTAGATTAGACTACCCATTTGTAGAGATTCTTCATGAAAAACAGAGCCATATGTTGGGAAATCGTAGCATAAAAAGCAACCCATTTGGGCGGGACGTCTATAGTCTATGGGAATACCCATTCTACTATTCCAACAGAGCAAAGCAATGTTCTGCTGTCACTTTTATGTTACAGAGCTTCTTAATATGCTTTCTGCTTAATTTAATCTTTGATTTTCAGGAGATACTTTCCAACCATGAGTGGAATTCGACATTCACCATACAGCACGCAGACAAGAGGTCAGAGAAGGCAAAGGTCTGTACGAGCTATTCCAACACAGAACACGTGGACTCACGATATCATTCTTCTCGCACAAAAAGACGATTGTGTAACACCCAGCAGAGAAGAACTTGATCAGCTGAAACTAGCTGGGCTGGGGAAAAGGCGTATTGTATTCCAAAAGAATGGTGACCATGACCATTTCTTAAAAACGCTAGAGAAAGAATATCCAAAACTTCTATCCCAGCGCGGAGCAATAGAAGTCTTGCGATCAACTACTGGAGGGGCAGGGACAAGACCACTATCTGTTGTGCCTTTAGGACCGAAAGGATATGCAGTTCAAGAACTGAAGGCTGCATTCGGTGCTGCAGCAGTGTACGTACGCCCGGTACAGAGTGATTTAGATCAAAGTGTTGACAGCAGCAGCATAGGAAGGTTCAACGTTCAGTGTGTACATTGTCAACAACGCATTCCATTGTGTGATTTGAGAGAGCACCAGGATTACTGTGGTTGTAGTTTTGATGATGAAATTGAAGTGCTGGATAATTTAAGGTCCTCCTCAATCTCTGAAAATGGAAGTCGTTTGGCTGAGAATGAAAATGCTCATCAATCCATATCTTCACCAGTAACAACAGGCGATTCAGTATCAATTTCGTCAGCACCCATGCATCAGGAACAATCAAACCAGGATTTTCAATCAGTTGCCGGGGGATCAAGTACTGGTACTCGTAACATGGAAATGGAGATAGGTGTTCTTTGTGAAATGTTCCCTTCGCATGAAAGAACTTATCTTAGTGAACTTCTATCTCGGCATTCAAATATAGATGAGGCGCTTGAGCAACTGATGGAAGAAACATCTCTTGAAAATAAGAGTGCCCAAAATCTTAGCGAAATACTTGGACAGTTTCAGCAATTGGTTAATGAAGATGAATTACACTTTGAAGTGCAGCGTGACTGCGTCTGGAGCTATGCCATAGCCTTTTACAAGAAAGCACTTGGAGACAAAGAGAGGTTAAAGAAAAAGCTTGTGGTCTCGTTTGAAGGCGAAGAGGGGGTGGACGCAGGAGCTATAAGCGCTGAGTTTTTCCGGATAGCATTAGAGCAAAGTAAGAAGAGATTATTTCAAGGAGGACTTGAGCGGGTTGTACCTGTGAAAGATGCAACAAAATTGATGTTGTTTCGCCTTTTTGGAATGTTGCTAGGACATTCAATACAGCAGGGTGGTCCTTGCTTTCCTTGTCTATGTCCTGCGGTATTCCAGTATATCGTGGGGCGCACAGAGGAAGTGCAAGTGGAATCAAGGAAGGACGATATCCCTGTAACAGCTAGCACAGAACCATTACTGAAGCTCATCGATGATTTAGATAATTCTGCAACAAAAGAGTCATTGGAGGAAGTACTGGATAATGACACTGCTTGGGCCATCATATCTGCCTCCCACTGGCCTGACACTACTGTTGTTTCGCTTAGCAACAAAGGTATGTTAAGAGTCGGTATGCATAATTATGGCAATTTCTCTGTCAGAATCTCCTTTTCCTCTTCTAGTAAGATCTGTATCAAGCTCCCTCCACCATGCTATCTAAAAAATAAGCCCCAGTTGCTTTATACAGAATGCATCGTATGCAAAGACGACTTCTCTGCATAACACAATTTAATTGTGTCTCATAATATGAGACAGACATGATAACTTGAACGCAACAAAAGCAGTAAAAATAATTGTTAGATTTTGATCAATTTTGTGATACAACTATTTTTTGTTTCAGCCAAGTTAGTGAACAATCTCATCGAACAGGCACTGGTTTGGAGTCGAAAGCAGGAGCTAGATGAAATGGTCGAGGGGCTGAATCACGTCGGTCTTCTACGCTATTTAAGAGCATATCCCAATGAATGCAAAAGCCTGCTGTGTTATAGTGGGGATATAGAATTTGGTGTCGAGGAGTTTGAGGCGTGTCTTGATCGCTCTCATCCACCCAATGAAAATTTTGCCAAGCAGCAGGCATACGCCTTTTTCAATGAGTACATAAAACACAATGAAATCGACAAGGCTTTCCCAGGATGCTGCCGACTCAAAGCATTACTCCAATTTGCAACTGGGTATCAAGTTCCTCCACCTGGCGAGAGATTGCCAAACCAAATAAAGGTTAAGTACTTAGAAGATGATGATACTTACAAATTGCCAATAGCACAAAGTTGTTTCGGAATACTTAGTATTCCGACCGTACACGAAACCCAACGTCAATTCAATGAAATGATGGACACAGCTTTAAAGCACGCAAGTAGTGGCTTTGGACTTCTTTGAGACTCGAAACCAGGTTAGATTTCGATGCAGGTTAGGTTAGATTTTGATAAACTATTACTGTTCCCGATGTAATGCAGCACACTGGCCGAGGGGCAATCACTGTTTTTTTGTGATATATCAATCGAATCAGTCATTTTGTCAATCAAATAAATCGAAATAATTTCTTAAGAAAGAAAGACACCTTCAGAATATCTTAAACACAGTTTCTACCTAACTGCTTTGCAAAAGCGTTTTTCGCTCGTTAGTTATTTGCCCCTCAGCCAAAGTTTTAATTAATAAGTAGCTAATGCTAGTTTGTAATATTGTTTTGTTATACTGTTTATGTTCCCGACTTAGATTATTGGATGCGTTTTTAAGCAATGTCAGAGATGTTATGCGTTATTACTTGACAAGGTTTTATCCTGAAAGCAATATTATCCCGATTTCATAGCCTACCTTTGGAAGGATGGAAAATGACAATTTCTTTCACAGCATTCACATTGAGATAAAAGTACTTCTCGCGTTCATCTGTTCAAAACAAAATTCCCCAAAACGATACCATAAGTAGATACATCATGCGTACTTTTAAAGGTCTCATGAGCTCATGATAAATTACAGTAATCTAACTATCTTTTGGCATAAGTGATTTTCTTGATCTCGATGTTAAATGCGCATTAGATATTAGATGCGCGAAAGTTAGATAACAAGTTCATAAGAGAAAACCAGTCCCGACACCAAGTAAAGCAGCCATACCTCTTACTCCTTCGATGTATATATCCGCACCGAAGCATTCACTATCTGCAACGGGGTTATTATGATGCACGAACCGGAGGAACAGTTCTTCACTCAAGGGGTTTATTATTACAGGAAGGACGACGGCATCATGAGAATCCTCCTCCGTCAGAGGTATAGGACCTGTCCAGTCGACACCAAAGAACTGCTCGATATCCTAGAAGAAAACAAGGTGGTAAGCAACAGTACAGGCAAAATTTTCTGACGCTCTAAAATTATGGAAGAAAATGTCTTGCACAATGTTTCGTTATACGAAATTCTCAGTGCTCCGAATTTACTGCTTGCTTGTCTACTACTAAGATGGGTACTTTCCATTTTTGTGCGATATTAGATTGAATCAGTTACTCACTATCATTTGCTCCCTTGTAAGCAATCGGTTCTAGGGAGGATATCCACAACTGCATTGGAGACAAGTTTCTTTCTGTCGATAAAGGATGCATTTCCCAACCCGCTCGAAACATTTCAAGGTGTCTGTTGATTCTTGGTAGAAAAGTGTAGTGGAGAACAAAAAGGTGCATCTCGTTTGATATGTCAAGGTATCCTTCGTCTTCTAAGTACATAAATGTGTGATAAAAATACGAGGTACAACCAGTGAACAAATCACGCCACAATCGCTCGATTCGTTGATTGTGGCAGCTCTTTCCAGCTATGAAGCTTCCACGATCAGGCCCTCGAAGTGGATGGGACAACATATACCATGCCACATCAACATTCTCACCACCTCTGTCGGCTCGCACTCTTGATGGCAATCCGTAGGATGCGACTGCATCTTCAAACAGGGTCTTGACAGTTTCAGCTCTGTTGTTATCACTGCACTTTAAGTACGTTATCAGTCTGCTGAAGCCATCGATTCCGCCATGAATCACAAAAGACCATCTAAAAATAAGCATATTTCTTAAAAAGAAAGAGGCTATCTTTAAGTTGTTACTCATACTCTAAGCCTTTATGAAATATATCCTTGCTTCCTGTTGAAATGTCGTGTTTTATTAAAAATGTGGCGTGTTTTATTAAAAATGCACTAGAAATGCGCTGATGTCTCCGGACCCTGGTAGCACTTCCATACTCCATTCGTTAGTCTTTTTCTATTTTTTTTTTTTTTTGCTTATATATTAATTTTAGCTTAACATTATTTAGCTATTCGTTTGCTGTTAGCCAGTTTTTGGGCTTTTTTGCTGTTGTAACCTGCTTTGGTTTTTGTTAATTAATTAATTAATTAATCTCTACTTTAGCTTGACGACGCTCCTAGTGTAGCATGTCATTAATTTTGAATTAGAATTAGAATTTGTTGTTAATTTTAAAAATATATCAAGCCTCTCTCTACCTGATCAATTTGTGATTTCCATCAATGTGCCACAGCGACAGAGGGCCTGGAACCGAATATGAACGTCTGTGCACGATATTTAATTGCAGCGAGCGTAATGTCACCCCAATGGGATCGACTCGTCTCATAGATTCACGTAACCTCGTAGACTGTACACGAATTTCTCGCTGAAGGAGGAATCCTTGCATACGTTTCATTCCACAGTTCGGAAATTCGCGCATTATCTGTTTTATTGTTTCATCAAGTTCAACCTCTGTGATATCTGTGTATCTCGGGATATTTTCTCTGATGCCAAAAGATGCAAGCCTTCGTTGAATTGTGCGTTGGCTTACTGAAAACATTTGTGCAATTTGCGTTGTGTTGAAACCAAATTGTATAAAAAACTCAAGGTCCTCTTTACTAATTTCCAGCTTTGGGCGGCCTCGAGTCCCCGAATGGATAATTGGATGGTGGAATCCATCAGTGTTTCTTTCTTGATCTTGATGCAGGAGAGTGAGGACTCTTGTTAGAATCTCCATCAGTGATGTACTTGCTGGAAAAAATTCTTCGCAACGAATAAGGGTGTCCATCATTTGCTCTACTTTCAATTTAACTAAATCATCACCATCACCAGCCTCAAACAAACGCTGAATTTCAAGTAACAATCTACGTAAGAATTGTGTTGTAATAGTAACAGGCGATTGACTGGGTACTTCATTTTCAAAAACCATTCTGATTTTGACAAAAGTTCCGAAAAAATATATGGATGGGCTCTTAAACTTCGTTCTGGTTATCAAACCTACCGGTGGCCTAAATGACACGTTTCTGTTTGACGTCCTTGCACGATTTCCGATCTTGATTGACAGTCTAAGCCCCAATGATATAAGGAACGGTTTCAAATTTCAGAGCCTATTTCCCGTATCATGCACAGTGATGTACACTCACTTTATCTATAAGAAAGGGCTATAAGAAACTCTATAACTTACAAAAATCAAGAACCTCTTCTGTATGGAACAAGAATGCCCTGGGTAGGAACAAAAAGTAATAAAGCCTTAGAAACTGTTATCGGCTGTAACTTCAGCATTCTATTTGACTAATTTGGTTTGTGCAATTTTTATGTACAATTTTGACCTCGACCCGCCATGCTTCCACAGTGTGTGTTTCTCTCGGAGTGCGCTGCACTTCAGCTGGGACTGCAAGAGCGAACGTCCAGGAAACTCCTCTCCCCCCACCTCCCATCGCCCCAGACGATGTGAAAACAGGAAGGGGCATTCCACCCAAGTGGCTAAACGAAAGTGTAGGCAATACACAGCTTGCGGTCGAAAATAGACCCCATGACACAGCGAGAGTATCTTGTTACATTTGCCAGCAAGTCAAGTGCTCAGACGGGGGAATAACATTTGTGGAGAAATGTTTGATTGAGTTGAATTTTTCTAGTTAATTTGCATATAAGCAAAATTTGTCAAATTCTGGTTCAATATGCAAATGAGGAATAACAGATTTATGAACTGGAAATTGGAGATAGCCGAATCAAAGGTTGGTGGTTTCAAGAATGACATGATGATAAACAGCAGAATGACGAAATGGGGGAATGTGGAATTGGGAATAGATGTGTGTCTTTGAATTTTAAATTGAAGTACGACACATCCTTGAATTATAAATGCCACCACGAACTCAGGATTGAATTTTGCCAAATTTCATATTGAATGAATGCTAAAATCAGGCTTTTGAACATGCCTTACTGAAAAAACACGATTCGCATATTCCACATTTCGTCCTATGAATTTTGTCATAGATGACACTTCATAGCTAACCCTATGCAAAACTAGGACAGCTTGGCAAATTTGATCATCTCTTGGTGATTTTTTGTTGATGTTTTTTTAAATTCTTTTAGACGAAAGGAACATCCAGTTTTGGTAAGAGGCACAACAAAACACACACTTTGTGTGTAAGATGTGGAAATAAAGCCTTCCACATTCAGAAAAAGGCATGTTCCCAGTGTGCTTATCCTTTGGCAAGAAGAAGAGGATGTAAGTATCAATTTTTCCTCCTGGTTTAACCATTACAGTTTGTTTTCTAAGGTCCAATTTGCAGAGTATGGCATTTTGCAACAAGATCTTGGGTGCGCAAGAACAACTTTCTATTATTCCACCCTATCATTAGCCTATTGTTCTATAGAAAATCTTGAGTATGCAAGTGCCATACTCTGCAGTCTAGCTAAAAGTTCTTGAGTTCAGATTAAGATAAACAAGATGCCGACCTGCCAGTTTGCAGAGTATGGCAGTTTTCAACGAGATCTCGGGTGTGCATGAGCCAATTTCTACGGGTGTGCAAGTGCCATACTCTGAAGTCTGGCCGACCTTTGTATCCTTATTATGGACCTATTGTGTTTCAATATTAATCTTGTTTAACTTTTTGATAAGTAAAATGTGAAAGGTCCATCAAAAATCTGCAGCTACTACACGCATTTTTTTTTATAAGGAAGTGCTTTATAAGGAAGGTAGTACTCGGGCTGGCAAAAACTTAAGGAATTTCTAGTACTGGACCGGAGACTACTAAGGAATCTGACTTTTTCTTTACTTTATCATTTTGATGAAAAAAATGAAGTTTTGAATTAACAGAGGAAGAAATACTTATCGCCAATGGTTTTCAATCAGTATTCATTTCTACTGGTCTTCTGAAACCTTTATGACCTATATTTCCTTGACCATTGGTTGTTTTTAAGAGTCACAAAGTAAGAAGTTAAGGAATTGCTAAGGAATATTGAGTACTCAATTTTCACCATCAGTTAAGGAATTTTCAGTACTGACCCTGAGCCGAACTTCCTTATAAAAAAGAATGCGTGTATGCATTGTCAAGGGTATCATAGTGCTTGCCATTTATGCAAATTAGTTCAACTCTGCCCACTGCCATTCAGTGGGTAAAGTGCCCCGTTTGCAGAGTATTGCAGTTTTCAAAGAGATCTCAGGTTTGCAAGAGCAACTTTATATTGTTCCATCCTTTTGTTAGCCTGTTGTTCTGTTGCAAAGCACACTATGCGTATGCCATATTCTCCAGCATTGCAAAATGTGGCACCTTTTGTGCAACAAAGCTTCAAAGCAATCAGTGCAGGTGCAGGAAACCATCTAAGGCAATTTTGGGAGTACCATCAAAGGGGTTACTATGGGGGTAAAAGGTCCAGGGTGTGGACCTGAAAGGGGGTGGCAAAAATTGAAATTCACTTGTATGCTTTCCTCCAACTGCGTGAAGGCCTGGTGCAATTTTATTACCCCCAGGGCCTGTACTCTCTCTCAATGACCCTGATTGTTAGGACATTTTGTGAGTTCCCATTACCCGCTGTATGTGCCTCTACTAATGAAGCCATTGTTTCTTTGGGACCAATGGCATTTGTGCAAACTAGAGTGGTCTGTAAAAAATTCATAATTGTGTAAACGAGTATACAGATGAAAAATGTGTGCTTTTCTTTTTAAGATAACTGGAGCATGAAAGCTAAGAGAAGAAGAACAACTGGCACAGGAAGAATGAGATATTTGAAACTTGTTAACAGGAAATTCAAAAATGGATTCAGGGAAGACACCGTTGCAAAATCTCAGAAAAGAAAAGGACAGGCAGCAACCCAAAAATCTGCATAATTTGATAAATTAGATACGAAAATACTGAAACTTGCATTTTTTGTCTTCTTTGGCTACAACTCTGCCATAGTGTGTTGGTTATTAGAGCTGTTTTTGTTTTTTCAACGGCAATCCCTTGCGGTTTAAACGTCTCTTTCTTTTGAAGTTTTACTGCTTTTTCAACAATTTCTCAGCATTTTGAATTACCCTAATATGGTCAAAGTCTGCAAGTGCGAAACTCCTGCTTGTGCTTGCTTGGCAGGGCACGTTGCATTCCGATTGCGTTCTTAAGGGACCTTTTTCTGTGTCCTGTTTTTTCTTGAGACTTCTCGAGAGATAGAAATCGTATTTTTTGTACAAATATCGGGAAAATCGGAGACTTTAGCGTCTCAATAATCGCCTGACCCCAAAGCTGGAAGATTTGACATAGTAATTGTTTCCATTTTAACTTCTCTAAGTCTTGTTTTTCAAGAACATGCGTTTTATTATGGCATCTGGAATAGGAAGCCTCCAAAGTCTACTTTTTCTTTTTCCAGAATGAAGAAGAAATATAAGACCTAAGAGAACGCACCCTAAACTTCCCTAAACATGTTTTTGAGAAAGTGTTGGATTGGATGATACGGTGGTGGAAAACCTGTCCGAAAATAAGAAACACGTTTTCAGTTAGATACACCACCATTTTCGAACATGAGAACTTTGTCTCTTCAGCCCCCACCCACAGCATACATACTGTAACGAATGGTCCCTTAGTTTAGAAAAAAGCCCAGCTCAGCAGCGATGTTATTATAAGGATCCGATTGGTTCTTTTTTAACCAATGCCTTGTAAGGTTACCTATATAATATAACGCACATTTTCGGAAAGTTTTGCTTGTTAAACTCGGTTGAATGACGCTACTTGAATGCAGTTGCGATAATTACGAAAACTGCAAACCATTGCTCTCTGAAATAAGACGATATGATTAAGTCGAATCACTAATCCAATCAAGATACAATCACGAATCACTGATCCTTAATCTCTGTTTTGATTGAACGAGATCACAATTGATATCGAGGCTGTTGGAGTTTTTGAGTCAATAAAGACGCGAATCATCGCGAAATTAATATGGCGAACAACAAAGAAGCAGAAATACGCGAAGAAGTTTTAAACGAAAATAAAGACAACATTGATACAGATAACTTTGTCGCGAATGAAACTGGATGCGCTACTAATGTTGAAAACAGCGAATTTAAACTCATCTCAAATGATAATGATACATTAATTGTTTTACAAAGCAGTCAAAATGAAGATGAGGAGGCCAATTGGCCTTGCAAACCAAGTTCTGAGTCAAGAAAGCGAGGAAAGTATACGAAATATCCATACGAAGATAAAATTGAAATTGGCAAACTTGCCGCAGAAAATGGTAATATATTCGCACAAAGAAAATACCAATATTCGAAATATCCAAGTTTATCAGAATCAACTGTTCGCAGCTTCAAAGCAATTTATCAAAAAGAGGAAATGTTAAAAAAGAAAGTTCTTAAATCTGAGAAAAAAGTGAGAGGAAAGTATCAGACATATACAGATAAAGCAAGATTTGATATTGGAAAATGCGCTGCGGAAAACGGCAATGCGAATGCCATGAAGCTATTCAAATCGGAGTTTCCTGGATTGTCTGAGTCAACTGTCAGAGGATTCAAGCAGCTTTATTGCAAGCATTTTCCCGAGTTGATTTCAACCATCACAAGTCAACCTATAGATTTAAAGAATGAGGATGACATTAATCAACCCCAGGCAGCAGATAAAAACGCTGAAGAAAAATGCGAACTTGATGCCAGTATTTTGCCAAAGAAGAAACGTGGCAGACCAAATAAAATACCTGATAAACTGGAAATGACAATTGCAAGGTATTTGCAAGCAATCGCTGAGAAAGAAGAGAAACCACTGAGTTATAAAACTGTTATTGGCATCACAAAAGGAGTTATCATAGCTGAAAATAGGTAATAATCAGCCACGGCATGGTATTTTTTGTGTGCTGGTATTAGGAGCAATGTGGTAATGACTCGCAGAGGGCAAAGATCGCATAGTAAGTAACATATAAGTAGCAGTCTAGCAGTGGCAGTAGCAACAGAGGCATCAGCCAAAGCTCCAGCTGATGCATTAGCAGCAGATTAAGTGGCAGGAGATGAGCTGAGGCAGCAAGTAGCAACAGTAGTAGATGAAGCAGTGGTTGTAGCCACGCTGGGATCTGCACCAGAGGTAGTAGCACCTGCAGCAGAAAGAGTCACAGTTAAAGAAGCAGTGACAGCAGTAGCGAAGCATCTTCAGCAGGTGGCATCATACTAGCAACAGCAGCAGCAAGCAGCAGCAACAAGCATTATCAGAAGTAGCAGGATAATAATAGAAGTGGCATCAGCAGTACCTCCAGCTGAAGCGTCAACAGCAGATGTGACAGTAGCTGCAGTAGGAGCATCTGTTCAAGAAGCAGTGCCAGTAGCTGAAAAGGGATCAGCATATGATGTAGTATCACTTGCAGGGAGAAGCAGTTGCATAAGTAGCAGTGGCAGTGAAGAGGCATCTGCATTAGATGTAGAAAGCACCTACAGTCATAGAAGTAACAGTATAAATAGTAGTGGCATCAGCAGCAGAGGCAGCAGCAGTAGTGCCAGCTCTAGCTGAAGCAACAGCAGCATATGCAGTGGCAGCAGAAGCAGTAAGCAGCATCTGCAGCAGATGAGGCATTGGCAAGCAGAAAAATCGGCAGTAAGGCAGCACTGGCATTAGAAGTAGTAGCACCTGCAGAATAAGTAGCGTAGGCATAGCAGAAAAGGGATTGGCATAGGATGTAGTAGCACCTGCAGCAGTAGGAGCAACAGTTTAGGTAGCAGTAGTAGAAGACGCAAGGATGATAACTGTGTTGGTAGCTTTGGAAGCAGATATTGTACTTGCAGATCTCGGAGCACCAGCACTTGAAGTGGCAGCAGCAGCAGTTGATAGTAATGACACTAGTAGCAGCAGCAGTCATTGCAGCAACTGCGTTGTAGGTGAATGTCAAGTTTTACGATAATAGCATTTCATTATTTTTCTCTTTAGACTCCTATTAACTGAATTTGGTGGAGGCCTGCATATAGATAAAAGCTGGGTGCAGTCGTTCTTACGAAGGTACAACATTAGCCATGTAAAAACGGAGACAAGTGATGAAGTCATGCTGCAAGACGATAGTCAATTAGAACATACAGATCAAAGGAGCCAAATATCAAATGAAGGAGCTGGTGATGAAAACAATGAGCCTTGGGTTACACCAACAATGTTGATGATAGTGAACACTGGTGATAGTGGGGAGCAAAGCAAATTAGAAATTGGAACAACAGTAGAAGATCTTCATGCTATAGCCAGCATTGCATCAGAACAACCAAATGACTCTAATGGTATCATAAACGTGAAAATAACTGACGAGGGACAGTCTTTCATCTCAGATATTTAGATTTTTTATCATATTTTTTTTAATTTGTTTATACTGTAGTTATAGTTAAATTGACCTTGTTCTGGTATTGTTTTTACAGTTTTCATTGTCATGTATCATTTACTGCTTATGCCTTCTGATACTGCTGCAACCACTTCTACTACTATTAACAGGCATCTTACGTTGTGAATACTACTGACTGCTACTGGGATGACTAGACAGACAAACTACCATTCTACTACAAAAATGAAGACTACTACCATCACTATCTTATTAGGTGCTGTGGCGTCGTGGTTAATCCAGCTGACTCGTGGTGTCAGAAGCTCAGTGTGGTCAGGGTTCAAGCCCAGCCACGGTAGCGTCACGGCCAGGGTCGAGGTCTCGATTAGTTAACCTACTACTGAGATCCTAGTGACTGGCGCTAAAACACCATTTCACCTTCACCTATACCACTATTATGACTATCATTGATATTACTACAATAACTATTACATCACTATTACTACTACACGACAATTACTAATACTACTAGTACTACTAAGACTTCTACTATTACTCGTACTATTGTGACTAACGTTATTACTACTTTAACTATCACACGCGCTACCACTATAACTCTTCCATTATTATGATTATTACTATTTCTGCTACTACTATTACTATGACTATTACGCTATTATGACTGTTACTTTTAATTACCACGAGTGCCATTATGACCTCTGCTACTGTGGAAACGAATGATATAGCTGCTAGTTTTAACTGATTACACTTCCAGTTTTACACACAGAAAAGCCATTATTATATTTACAATCACAGTATAATTCGAAGCATTATTTGCAATAAAATCTTAGCAAACCATCTCTTAAAAACTCTAGTGACAATGATTATTATCATCAGCATCTTTCATGGTTAAATCTACATCT
Organism: Chrysaora quinquecirrha; assembly: GCA_014526335.1. Lineage (NCBI taxonomy): Eukaryota > Metazoa > Cnidaria > Scyphozoa > Semaeostomeae > Pelagiidae > Chrysaora > Chrysaora quinquecirrha. Next base: position 2,898,804 of record JACTAT010000039.1, on the reverse strand, counting down.
TCTATTTTCGTTTTTACAATCAAACACCTTAATAGCTATCAATATTACGACAAAATCAGACAAAAGACAGACATAAGCAACAAGCGCGCTAATTGCAAACTGTGAGGGTTTGGACTGAGGGGCAAATCACTTTCCTTAGAAGTGGACGAGATTTTTGGGATTTTCACAAAAGAACATTTGAATTTCCTGAAAATTATTAAAGGATTTTCGAAAAACCAATAGGATTTTTCAAAAAAAGGACGAGATTTTTTGGAGTGATTTGCCCCTCGGTTTGGACCATTTCACAGATATGTTGGGAAATTAAGTCCAATATGGTTTTGAAATTGCCGCTTAAAACGAAACTTCTCTGTTCCGAAAACTGTCGCTCAAAGCAACACCATACTCCAAAAATCCAAGTATTAACATTGATTTAATTTTTAGCAATAAAACAAACAAACAAGCATCTTACTTATTTACAGTAAAAACAGTACTTCACATGAAAATAACGTACACAAGACATTTTATGGTGAAAATCTCAGGACGTTCAACACATGAAGTTCAGTTGTTCTTATCAAAAATCATCACTCACATTCTAAAGACAGGGTGTTTCAGTAGATCAAGCGCCGTCGGCCTTTCTGAATCATTTGGCTCTAAACATCGTAAAGCAACATCTCTTAATCCAGGGTCTAGATTTTCCGGTATAAGAGGAGGTGAAGTAGTGCTGGCAATCTAAGAAAGAAAGAACAATGGAATTGTTTAGCAAGGTATGCATGTATGTTAAATGTAACAGAAGTTATTGGAGAGGAATGATTTTGGTTAAGCAGTGTTTGAAACGAAAAGATGGAAAGCTAGAATCGAGAAGGTCAAACGAAGGGGCTGGCGCAGGGTTGGACTAACTTTGAAATAATAGGAAATAATGAGTTTATGATGATAAAACAGACATGAATAGACTAGGACAAGATTGGATTAAAAGGATTATAGAGCAGAATAAAAGAAGTAAGATGGGATAAGATAGGACAGGATGGGTTTGGAATCTGGATTTCTTTAGATTATTTAGGATACATGGGTAGCCAACGGGAAAAAAAGAGAGGAAAAAGTTAGGTTAGGACAGGATAAGATTGGACTGGATAAAACGACATAATGAACAAAATCAAAGGTTACCACGCAAGAGAGCAAAATCAATCTGTTTGCATAAGTTAAAGGTTGATATGGGAAGGAATATCGCTGATATAAATGCAAGAGTTATAGATATGCCGCAAGAGTTATAGTAGTTGCACATGCTGCAGTCAAAGAAGTAAAAAGCCTAGCCTGCGGCTATATCTGCAGCTTGCTTCCCAGACTGATATTCTAGAAGGAATCCTCTGGGTATACTCATCTATCAACCTCGGATAGGAGAATGGTTGAGAAAACTATGACACTGAAATTCATCATACCAATACAAGAATACTATCCAAAAAAGGCACAGCACACGAACCTACACAGACATGCTACTTCTACAAAGGCTTCACCAATATACGACAAGATGCAGTAACAAAAGGGCAGAAAAAACAGGATAATAGAAGAGACAGATCCATTAGGTTGCGATAAGTATATAAAAACGATTATAACTAAAAAGCATTTGGACTCTAGCAACTGCCTTCTGCAACTTTTAACTTCATATCACATGGCCTCTTCTGGTGATTCACAAATTTTGACTAAAGTTTCGAAGCAATGAGAAAACACAAACTGGATGCTGACACGAAGAAAGAAAAGAGGACTTACTTTATACATCAATGCAAGGTGATTTGATACAGCTTCAGCACTCCACGGTGGCTCACATGTACACATTTCTATAAGAACACAGCCGACACTCCAGATATCGCATTTACGTCCATAATGCTCTCCACGAATGACCTAAAGATGGAATATGGCATGAAGGATGCAGCTGTCCAAATTGCTTTTAAACACATGTTACACCGAAAAGCATTGCTTATTGTGCATTTTTTGCTTGGAACCAGACAAAAATCCTTTCAAAGTTTTCTTCAAAAACATTTACAAACGAATTTCGTTTTTCAAACAGTATTTTGCGAGCTAACCAACAGTCGAAGGTTGCTTTCAAGTGAAAAACCTCAATCGTGTGACCAACAGCTTTTGATCATTTTGTTAGACTCATTACATTAGTCCAATTACTTCACTGTTATTTATGTTATTTTCTAGAGTCGCTCTGTTGTAGTGACAAGTCAAAAGTAGGGAGGCGTAAACTAGAGACTTGTGTAGTAAGTCTAAATTTCGGGCAGAGCCTTTAAACTATCAACTTTGCACTTTATATTTTAAAAAGGAATTCTCTAACTTTACCTCAGGCGCCATAAAAGCGATGGTCCCAAGAAGCTGTCCACAAAACTCATGTGTTCCAGTTCCCTGTGATAGGAGTTTAGCAGCTGTGCCAAAATCACTTAATTTAACAACTTGACCTGTGCTATCAACAAGGATGTTTGCGCCTGAAAAGCGAAAAAGAGTATTTTGCATTTTATATTAATACATCAAGGCTATTTCTGAAATTGTATAAATTCGTTTACCACAAGGCGAATTTATTCCCGCGAAGCGATTTTTTTCGCGACGAAAGAATTCGTGCGGACGCATTTTTGTTTTCCACATGAATTCCAGCGATCTTTGTTTGAATGTCTGTCGCTTGGAGCGTATAGTTGTTATGAACAATCTTAAAAGAAAGCTATCAAGGATTTTAATTTAAGTAGAATGAGGTCGTGTGAAAGCTGGAAAAATTCGCTTCGCGGAGAAAAATTTGCTAGTGGAAACCGGCCGAAGACAAAGAGCAAGTGAATTTAAGCGCAATGCTTATCTTAGACTTATTGCGCAAGGCTCTCTCTTCGCAAACAAAAACGGTTTGAGGTAAATCTTTAAGGTAGAGGCGATAGCTAGGACTCATGTAATAAGTCTATGCATACCTTTTATATCCCTGTGTAGGCATCCATTGTCATGCAAATAAGCCAAGGCCATCAGAATCTGACGTGTATATTTCAATATCACAGAGTTTTGAAAAGGTCCAAATCGAGAAAGCAGCCTGGATAAGGATCCACCTAGGGGCGAAAGCAAATAAATCAGTTTAGTTTCAGTTGTTTTTGAAAAATGGATTTTGCAAAAACCGATAGAATTGTCTCTTTGGTAGTACAATTTTTAAAAAATGCGACTAAAGAGAAAATCTCTTTTGACATACTGACAATTCTCATCCTATAAACGTCAGAAACAGACCGAAACCCCCACCAAGATGCGGATCGAAATTAGCCTGTTGCGAGCAGCCTTAAAACTTCCTTAGGCCTTGACCTAAGATAAGTTTTCAGGCTGCACGCAGGCTAATCGAAATGCACCAATCAGAAAAGCGATGCTGAACTGGTGTTATGTTTTGAACACCAATCAGCTCACGGTATACAGCGGGATGACCAATCAAACTACAATCGTGGTCAAAATTAACTGAGACTGAGGACTATTTGTAACCAAAATCGAATCCATTACTTTACGCAATCAGTTTTTTCACCAGAACCCCCTCCCAAGTCAATGTTGTTTTTTTTTGATAGGACATTGACACAGTCACATTATGAAACTTTTAAATTACTAACAACATTGACTTGGGGGAAGGGAAGAAGTATGCAAAGACTCTCAGGAAATTTGACCAAGATTGTAGTTGAAGGATAAAACGAACTGTTTATGTGTACAGAAAACTAGTTTAGCAATATATAAAAAATCTGATAAGCATATTAATATCTAATAACTTATAATATTATAACAAGTTTTTTGCCCAACTTAGGAAAGCTAATTTTGATCGTAAATGATTTACTGAAGTTTGTGTTCAACCAACCTGGCATGATTTCCATAAAAATATTGAAATGATTAAGATGTTGAGTGGCACCCAAACATTGTACTGTATGTGGATGACGTAATTTGTACAGAAGATTAATCTCATCAAGAACGGCTTTTTTGACTTTCTCTTGCTCAGATATACTGTTTCTGCAGAATGATACCTGAAAAGAAAATTGGATAAAGTAAATTCCAAGTCAACCTTATTTAATAATAACAGTCAAGAGTTCAAAACATTTTATTAGAGTCCTTTGCGAAGTCAACGACAGGAGTGAAGTCTAAAAGCCCCAAGGGCCTGTAATTTTTAAAGTTACGCAGAATTCTAAAGCGCTGGCTAAACTAGGAGAGATTTCCCATCCGACATTGTCGTTCGTGACATGTACCCTCCTTGTCTCCGAGTTTAGCAACCTAGGAAACTTTCTAGCGCACCACAAAATTTGTAGGGAGACAACAGAAACATTTCTTGTTTCCCGACTCAGGGACATGTTGCCCGCTTGTCAATCGCATGTTTAGCCACCCTGGGAGACACGCTGAATATAATGTCGCACGCGACGTCTCTTAGTTTAGCCACGACTTGACACCCTGCCTAAATGGAGTTTTCGAAAATTCTGGACAGGACAGTCGCCAGAATAGATCAAAAATCGCACGTGTAGCCGGGGGATTAAGAGCTTTCGTTTCAAATGAAGAAGAAGATAGCATTTAGTACCTGTTTTACTGCCATTAATCTTCCAGTTTTTATATCGATAACTTCAAAACAAGATGAGTAAGCACCGGTACCAAGCAAGCCACCTTTTCTCCAATGGACACTTTCAAGATATACATGCTTATTGTCATCGTCACCTTTATTTCCCTATAAGAGAATCAAGTAAGGAAAATAAGAGCTAAGACTGACGCTTAAGTGTGATGGGCCAATGTGTCAATCAACGTCTAATCTATTCCTAACTTTGTAGAGATTCCGTGCAAACCCAAAGATGAGAACACAAAATGTACAGCCAGTGCACCAGTAAACCCCTTGCCTCTTCTTTCACCTGGCGACCATCAAACAGTCAGTTTACTGGGGAGTACAAGTATTAATTAGAGAGGCAAATGAGGCCCTAGAGAAACGTAGTGAAAACAGTTTGATATAATTGAGTAACTTACTTCTGGTTGTACATGAATGACAATTTCATCTTTAGTTTCTTGTGACAATTCAGCTGGTACCGTAGATTGCATCCTCGTCAACGACAAATTAATGGCCTTTGCAAGAGCTTCAGCTTCTTCCTCGGCGACCATCTCCTCACAATTAGGCACATACATCTGCTTCAGTTGACTCAATCTATTCCTCGGCGTTGAAGTCGTACTTGGGGGCGATGCTGACGCACTATCACAGCGTGGTGGAGTCGACGGAGGGGTCAGTATACCAGCCCCCAAGCGTCTATTTGTTTTAGCTCCACCATTACCCACTTCTTTGCCCGACCTTGTGACGTCACCAGTTTCATTCACAACAATATCTTCCGCACTGTAATCTTCTGCTGGGGGACTGAGACTACTCGGTGTTTTATCTATTAGTCGATCACTGGATAACTGACGCTGGAGAATATGTTGTATGTTTGGCTTTAAGCTTTTCAAGAGTACTTTTAAGCTGTTAAAAGTCTCGCGATCTTTTGCAACGATCTGTGTTGTTCTTACGAGAAGTCCCAGGGCCATTTGCCTAACGTTTTTATGCTTGCAGTTCGTGGAAGTTGCACAAAATCGAAGTAGTTTTCTTAGTTTTTCTAACGTATCACTACTGAATAGCCTCTCGCTTGGTACCGGCTCGATTTTCTGCTCTAAACTATCAAGAAAGTCGCTCATGTCAAAGTCTGGATCAAGAGAAACTGGCTGGATTGAGAGTTCGTCAAGATCTTCCTCTGGTATCCCTATGACGAATTCTAGATTCTCATCGTAGATTCTGCGCAGGAATACAAGGTATCCAAGACGCAGTTGCCATGACAACTCGTCCACAGTGTCATAACGTGCCAGAGAGTTGATAATAAAATCCATGCCAGATGACCGAACTGCTACTGTTGAAATGCTAGCTCCAAGTGGATGACTGTCCCATTTTATGAACTCTTGAAGGACTTTTAATGAAACCACTGTCACTCGCCTGTTGTGGAGTGTAGAAAGATAGAAGTTAAACCAATAGTTAAGAGACAGATTGAATAACATTACCAATCATAGCACAGGTTACAGGCGAAGAGGTAGACCAAGAAGCGTTATGATTATGACATGGGGCGTCACTGCGGCTGAGAGTGGTGAAGGCTTGCGAGAGACAGGAAGGCAGGGCCGTCGAGAGGCATAGCAGGCCCAGGGGTAATGTAGCTAATCGTACTTGGCCTTTTGGAGGTTTCAGGGGGGAGTATTAAGATAATTTCAATTTGTACCGGCCCCCTCACAGCCTGAGTCCCGGTCCTCTGACCCTGCTGGATCCCCCTTCTCGACGGTTCTGCAGGCACAGAGTGAAGCTGGGGAGGAGCTCCTCCTTGTGAGTGAAATACCCTGCCCCAGGTAACCAGGTAACCAATCATATAATTTAAGGTTGATTAGATAATAATAGTTACGCTATAAGACGAAAAAAGCTGTTTTCGCTCTTTTTCCATATCCTTAAGTCGTGTACAACTCCAGTACAAAAAATAAAACAATAATTCTTCGAAGAAATCGAATTCCAACATACCTGTTACTGTCTGCACATTTCAAAACAATGTTTTCGACCACTGGAAAAACCATTTCATGAAATGTTTTCAAGTCATCTCGATGACGATAATTGACACAGCTTAGAATTGCTCGAAATGTTCGCTGAAAAAGAAATGTACATAAGATAAGGTTAGTATCCTGAAACACTACGACATAATACGACACATACTCAAAAATAGAATCGAAGTATTGGTTGGGAATTTCATAGAGTAGAGAGTCTACGGGTATTTTCAATCTTAATTATTTCTGCAAAAACATAAATATAAAACCGCTTTGAATGTTCGTTTACGGTGTTTCTGTATGTGTACCGCCATTGCGAGGCATATTTTGAGGTAACGACAAAGCAGCAAATCCAAAGGACTGGGGCTGTACACCTAATCACAGTGTGTGTAAAGAATCTGTAAGACGCGGCGCTATGTGATGGAAAGCAAAGAGTGCAGCAAAACTACTCTTAGACTTATCAGAGTCTTAGACTTACACTCTAAGACTTAACAACAGCCTGGAACAACAAGGACCACGTCCATCCCAAAAACCATTGATAGTTCTTGTGGATAGGCTATCAACAATCTTCAGACTAAACAAAATAATTTTTTCATACACTATCAAATAGACCAAACAAAATAAATAAGACAATAAACAAAAACAACATACCAAAGCCCCCACATATACATTATAAACAGGATCACTTGACATGGTCTTCAAAACCGAACAACAAACTTCCAAAACAGACCAACGAGTTTGTTGATATGACGTTGTCGTTCTTTTCTCGTTCAAAACTTTCGTTACTTTTCGGCTCATGTATTTGAGACCAGTTTCTCGGTTTTTCCAATCTCGTGACAAAAGACAGGCGACCATATCTCTGCCGAAAATCTAAAAGAAGAAATGTTATGCTTGGTTTGAGTTCTAAAAAGTTAATATTAGCCACAACATGTACAGCAGTCCAAAGTCTCCTGACTTGACTATAACTCGGGCACTTGACCCTAACGTGTGAGGAGTTCTGTTTCCTGGATTCTGTCATCTGTATCTGTCATCTGAATCTTGTTTTGGGGTATTTTTCCAGATAAAAAACCATACACGGATTTTTTTATATAAGAAAGTGGTTTATAAGAAAGTAGTGCTCAACGTCTCAAAAATGTAACAATGTTCAGTACTGGATTCTTGAAACTTAACAAAGTTCTTAAATTATTATGAGAAATTTTTTTCTCGCCTAGGCGTTCATATATCATTTTCCGGTACCATGTATATCTCTGGGTTGAACAACTATTGTCTGCCTTTAACTGCGCATGCACACAAATACTGCATGCCAAAATAAAATTTTTCTAAGTTACAAGAAAGTTTTTGTACTGAAAACATGAAATATCTAAGAAAGTTTCAATACTGGACCAAAAAAACTTTCCAATAAAAATAAAAAACGTGTATCGAGGTGTCAGAAACGGAGCGAGGTCGGGGCTCGAGCTGCAGCTCCTCAGTAGCGTCCCAAACAGGGTCGAAGTCTCAATGAGTTAACCTAGTACTGAGATCCTAGCAACTGGCGCTAAATACACATTTCATCTGCACCATCTGAGAGCAACGAAGCAAAGAGAATACGTGCGAACGATCATTAACGGTTGTTTCTTTACATTTTTCGTGCGACACTTGACAAGACAATTTATCGTTAGAGCATGCTAGTCCTAGGAACCCTTCGTTTATCGCTCGGACGTGCCCCCACGTGCAAAATGTGTGCATATCAAATGGTAGATACATTGATTACAAAAATTTTTTCTTTATTATCAGTATACTAAAACTCATAAACATCAACGTACCTGAACCCATGGTTGGGTCAATTCTTTGAATTCATCTGGGATTATCTCCCCTTGGGGCAGCCCCACATCTTCTTGTACCAAATTCAACGTTGGAGAGACGGACTCCCGAACAGCGTCGTTCCTTCCAGATTGATTAGAAGTCAGCGAATTATTGCTAAAAGGGAAAGAAAATCTTTGAAAAAATAAGCAAGGAAAAGAACATGGCAAATAACAAGATGCAGGAAGAAATGATCAAATATACTACAATAAGGCCCTGGCCAAACGATCAAACATTGTTTTGTTTGTCGAACATCTGAAATTTTTTTCAAAACAATGTTTGATCGTTTCGCCAAGGCCTAATTCCCATCTATAGAGGACAAGATAAATACATGTGTGAGACACAGCAGCCTAGAAAATGTCATAAAACAATTGGTAAAACAATACCCCACTGTTATGTCACAAACAGCGGTATCAAGAAATATTGTTCCTTAAAAGCAGAGCTTACTGTACTGAGCAACTTATACTTCTCTATTTGATTGACATTTTGAGGGCAAAAACAAAAGTCAAGGAGGCTGGCAATTGACGCTATCTGTCTTCTAAAATTTGATAATTATTGACACGAGAAATTCACCCATTGATTAACCTCTTTTACTCTTACTCTTTTGTAGTTGAGAAATTCATCTTCATCTTCATTGATGAAACATTTCAGAGCTAGGTGGTTAATACGGTGTACTAAGCCCTTCTTGCTAGACAAGACCTCCTTCTCCACCTGGTCCCTGATCAAAAGCTTCTATTTTTGATAAAGTGAATAATGAGAACAAATGATGTACATCTGATGCATAAGTGTGTTGATACCCTGAACAAAACTATTTCAATAAGCATTAAGTGGATGTACACCAGTAAAACCCTGAAAATCGACAATGATTCAACTTTTTAGTTTGGCAACCCAGGATAAGACTATTCAATTGAATAATTTCATTAAAATCAATGCCAACGAACCTGGATTTAATGACACTTTTCTTCGACTTCCACTGTGACCTACAAAGAGGGCATAGTAATGGCTCTTTTCTTCTTTTGCACTCTTCTGCCCCTAGAAATAACAGTTCATTAATCCATCAGTCACTTTCTTGACTACACAACAAATATTTCAGTGATTTGTATAACCAATCAATCAATCAATCACTCAATCAATAAACCAACTGGTCAATCTCAATCAGTTAGGACATCAATCAACTAATCGCCTCATCGATAGGATTAAAAGTGATTTTAAGAGATGGTGAAAACAGCTGAGCCTTTCAAATAAGTATATCAGTCAAAATCAGGCATTTAACTGACAAACTGATTACTGAATCAATCAAAAAATTGCTTAATCATTTCATCACGTAATCACAGAATCAAGTAATCAGCTAATCGAAAAATCACCTAATCAACAAATCAAATGATCAAAAAATCATCTAATGCTTACTTACATATTGACATGCAGTGATGATGCAATTTGTTTAGACAGCCTTCTGTACAAATTGTCATACTTTCACCCTCTACCATTTCCAGAAGACATATTGGACATGTTTCGTCATCGTCTTTATCCTTTTGATTTCCACCGCCATTTTGAAGAGTTCGTTCTGATAGCTGATTGGCTTTTAACCTCCCGTCAGTAACTGGCTGTTTTTTCCCTTTTGTTAATTTTGCTATACGTCTGTGATAACCACGGAAAAGTGTCTCGACCTTTACAAAAAGAAGAACATTATGATCTAATAACTGATGAGAAAAGTTAATCGAGATTTCAAAGCATGCGACAGAAGTCTCATAAGCAGTTGTAGCGTGAATAAGTAGGCTCGAATTAGATATTGTTTAGATATTTCCTTTAAGCTTGCTTTAGATGTACAAGGGATGACGTTGTTGATAATAATGATGATGACGATGATGTTGATAATGATGGAGGTGGTGGTAGTAGTGATGATGATGCTGATTGCTGATGATGATGAGGATGTTGATAATGATGATGATGATGTTGATGAAGATGATGATGATGATGATGATGATGATGATGTTGATGATGATGACGATTATGTTGACGACGATTATGATGATGATGATGTTGATGGTGATGTCATGATAATGTTGATAACGATGAAGACCGAACGACCGCCTGTGCCAACGCCATATTTATGAGGTTTCCAACGTTTTTAAATCGAGCCTCGCAGTGGTAATAATTCTAAAATTTTAAGCCACCTTTTTAGACTACATCTGTGGAAAATATGTCCAGAGAAACGGTAAGAGGAAGACAAATATAGCAATTGACGAAGGTTATTCATATTTGTAATAATAGTTCATTTCAAGATATGTTTGTATTTAAGACGTATTAAATGATGCAAAACAAGACGTGAGAGTTAATCCGATCCCTAACTTAATCAATGTTCGACCTGGTATAATAAGATTTAAAAGTTAAATTATTAGATGTATAATGGCATTTTGATAATAGCCAAACTTACCTCGAAATTTTTCAATTCTTTTGCCCACAACAGAGGATCGGTTTCTTTGACTTGGAAAACACGAAGCATTACAAAGAGCAGATGGATGCAATGTGGACCTTTCCCACAGCTACAAGTCTAAAAAGAAATTGGTCGGTTCTAAGAGATAGTGTTCCTGAGGGGGGGGGGGGGTTAGACTGGCTATACGGCTACACCAGTTCCTTCCCCTCGCTGTAATTGCTGTTGCTGTTGTTCGGGGCAGCCCGTTATAGTAACATATCAATTCGAGGAGCATAACAGATCCTTGTCTCGTGAGTGTAGACAACGTCATGTCGATTCATGCTAATAGCAACACAACGATTCAGCAATCATTAGTAATCTCAGCTTGATAACGAGACAGAACTCTACTTACCTGTTTTCCAATGGTTACTTTGTATTTATGTTCAGGGGAATCTCCACCAATTAGAAACGTCAACGGACCAACTTGATGTAACAGATACAATCTCGCCCGCATCGCCTTCTGGACAATTTTTCGCAGTTTATTTGAAAGATCACTGTCTATTTGAGCATCTGTTAGCGATTGGTTTCTTCCACTAGACATTGATTTCGGTGAAGGACTTCGTTTTCTGTGGTTAAAGGCGGGCTTATCGACCTTCATAGGAAAAATATTTTGGGTTAACTTCTTTCATCAACTCAAAAAACATTTGATTTAGAAAATTGAGAAGCAGGGTCCCATTAAGCTGTCAAACTTTGAAACATGCTTTATGTTTCCTTGCAATTGTTAAAGACCCTCGTAAGTACTTCCACACAAATTAAGGATTACAATACATTATATACACGTTTTTTTATAAGAAAGTGGTTTATAAGAAAGTAGTGCTCAACATCTTAAAAGTTTAAGAAAGTTCAATACTGGATTCTTGCAACTCAAGAAAGCTCTGTTTCATACTTTCACTCCTAATGTTCTGTGTGTTACTTTCGCTCTTCTGTTCAGTCGCTATTCATACTATTAAACGAGTCTAATGATTATTTTCTTTGAAAAACGTGGTATTTGTGCAATCTATACAGTGTCTTAAACTGTGCATTCTTAGAAATACTGCATTCCAAAATTTTTGCTAAGAAAGTCACAAGAAAGTTTTGGTACTGAAAACATGAAATATCTAAGAAAGTTTCCATACTGGCCCAAAAAAAACTTCCTTATAAAAAAACGTGTAATAACATAAGCAGGCTTGGAAAGATTTAGTTTCTTATGTGCTGCAGGTTTTTACTGGAATGGTGTTTTCATTACTGTTTCCTTTTTGATACCCCCCTAAGTTATCACTTCTGTACAATAAATCCTTCTATCTTCTGTTACGTTTTTAACAAAGGCTTTAGGACATATATGCCTGTTTCGAAGTCATGTGAAACATCATCATGTGAAACATCATCATCATAATTTTTGTGCAAATAAAATTTATACTTCTTTGTGAAGACAGCTTTAAGGTAAATTATACAATTAAGAATCTGCTTCCTGAAGACAAAATATAGATAAATTAAAAGGGCAAAGCTGTGTATGCTTTCATTGTTTACTTGTAACTTACATACAACAGAACAGCTGTTGTAGCTTAAGATAATTATACTCAAAGCCTAAGGCAATTTTAGATTTTAATCCTTCAATTATAGGAGCAAAGTTAATTAATTATTCTGACAGCCTTTTCAGTTTGTACATGTTTTGTACAAGTTTTGTACATGTACAATTTGTACATGTTTTGTTTAGAAAAACAACTTTTATAAGAAAGACCAGGTTGAAATTTGGGCCAACATTGTTGCAATCTTCCAAACTATCCCCTGCCTGGAAACCCATTTAATCATTTTTCTAAATTATTTTAAACATGCATTTTAATGTTTTTGAGAAGAGTAGGGAGTGATAAGTTGGTGGAAAATTGCTCCCAAAATAAGAAAAAGGCAGATTGATATTTGAGCAAAGAGTTTTTATCAAAAAGTAGGTATATCTTTATAAGACTATGAGCTGAGCTGCTAGAGAAGCAGCAACTACTTTGGTTAGGCCAGGAATCTCAGATACATATCTGAGGAAGTTTTATGTTAATTGATCTGTGATTTTAATTTTAATTTCCTTTAGGGAAGTTTAGGAAGAACAGTTTTATTGTGTCTTTGTGTTAAAATAGTGTAGAAAGATAAATTGTCCATGAATCATGGCATTTTTTCAGACACTGACATCTTATTGAAGAACCATTTTTTTAATGATGTCCAACTTTGAGAAAACAGATATTTTGGCACAAATTGACTAAATTGAAAATGTTTTTTGGATGTTACGAATTGCAAACTCTTTTTGGTTGTTGTGTCAATAATCATACCCAATTATCATACACATAGTGTTTTAGAAAATCTAGTACCCATTTCTTCTAGGCCTCTTGGGTAATTTTAATATTTTGACGAGTGTGTCTATTAGCAGTTTGTGCACAAGATGTCTCAACCTAGTCTCAAACGATAAAAGCAAGTTGCCAGAAGTTTCTTGGGTTTGTTGTCTTAGAAACTTTTCTAATATTTCTTACAAGTAACTTGTAGAGTTTCTTATCAATTAGATACTAGATAAGCTGGGCAATGTTTTTATAAGGAACCTCTGGTCTTAGTCAAGGATGGATTTCCTTAATTTTTCAATCAAATGAGGCTGAGAGTTCCTTATACTGTTCTTTGTCAGGGGATGTTTGAATACTAATTTTCACAGCAAAGTCATATAAAGTTGCTTCATTTTCTAACTTTTAATATAGGAATATTTGTTATTCTGTTTTTTATTTGTACAAACCGTCTTGCTCTTGAAAAAATGACTCTTAGTTTTTCATCCAAACCTGGAAAGTTCTTTAAAGTTCCTTAATTTTTGGGAATTTTCAGCCTCGAGTTCCTTAAAAAGGTTTCTCATAAAAAGTGTGTTTTTGAAAGTTTTACGTTAGACATGGAATTTTTACAAAACTCACCAGTGGAGATGGTGGACGTTGACTGCTGTAGGCCATATTTGCTTTAAAAGGTTTACTTGGTTCAAGCTAAAAACAAAAAAGTTCTCAATATTAATTCAGGACACTGACTAACAGAGCAAGTACTTCTTATCTTACTCTACCATAAACATATGCAGATTCTGCTGAATGTGAAGAAATAATTATGTCTAGACATTCAAAAGCACAGTTCCTTCAAAGGGCATTCAAAGGACATCTCTCTTAGCACTTATGATCATGATATTTGATTTTATCCACTCAATACAAGAATAATGAATTTAATACCTTATAACACGTTATAGGATTATGAACAAAGTACCAAAAACATTTTCGTGATGCTAAATTTTCAGATCACGAGAGGCAATGATCGTGACTTATTTTTCTATCTGATCTGTGAATTTCTTCGACAGGAATTCGATTTTGCAGGACTTCTGGTGTTTTGCATTAATTATTTACAAGCAATATTGCGAGCGTTGTTCAACTCAAAATGTATTGGAGGCCCTTTCATAGACTAATTCAACACATATTCAGCAATACATAAGCGGCATTCTAACTCAGTGCTTTCCATAATCATTATGAAAACAAGTAATCAAAGGTCTTAAACCTGGTAAAGAGCCGGAGAACTAACATGCAATTTCTAGAAGTAATAGAACTTTCTCGTTTGGTTAACGACGTGACTTACAAAGAAACTCGTTCGTCATCGAGAATCGCCTAACGTACCCAATGTCTCGCTATTTTAAGCAAGTCAAGAATAAACCCATATATATAACAATTTAAATTTCTCACAATCTGCTTATCAATGTCAGATTAAAGCCACAGCCCAGACATATTAAACTGCATATGCTTAGTTTCGAAAACAGCGAACAATCTCTCCACTATCCACTGATCAAAACATCATGGTGAAAAAGAAAATCTAGTCTCGTTTTCGAGATGAGACAGAAAACACAAAACGTCATGCACGCATGCGCGATAATGAGTGACGTGGTGGTGTTATTGTGTCATAGTTGAAAGAGCATCACAGTGCAAGGAAATGGCGGGAAATCAATGAAACCGTTATTCTGTTCATATTCATTCATAACAATATTAGTTATGACTCAGCTATGGTTATCACTGACTCCAATACTTTTGTGGTTCATAGATGTAGTGTGATGGCTGAATATTTTGCAGTTTTTGCTCTTTTAGTTCAATTAGCTCAAGTTGGTAGTATCAACATTGTGGGGCACTTGGAGTTTGGATAAGTTAGGGGGTAGACTTGTCCCAAGTATGTTTCTGAATATCCTTCCTCCTAAGGTCCATTGTTCTGTGAGAGAACAAAGGAGAGTGAGTGGTAAATTAACTTTCCTTTGTTCTCCAAGGCAATGATGAACCCTAGAAGAAGAAATATTCAGGAATGCAACTATACTAGGTTTCAATGAAACCATAGTGTGTGGGTTTGGATCTGGGTAAGGAAACATAACAACCACAAAGTTCTCTTTCTCTCAGCGCAAACAGTTTTGGTTTAATTTCCTTCATTCATTAATCTAAGCGATTAATCTTTCCTGAAAGCTGAAATCCAAGAAATTTTGTGCAGATTGGATTCTAGACCTCAGGGACAGGGTTTTGAAATCAACTGCATTTTTGCAAGACGTGCAGTGCAGTGCAGACCGAGACCGGCAGACCAAGGCAAGGTAAGCTAAGGGGCACCAAAAAACCCTGTCGAAGCAACGTGAGAAAAAACATTCATTTGCTTTTAGTTCATTTTTAGCTTGAATTTTCGCCTCAAAACATTCGCTTAAAATACAAAATATGCATATTTGGAATTTAGCAAGCAAGCAGACAATTGTTTTCAAGTAAGCTTGACAGATTGAGTCGTTTTCAACAACAAACAAACATGTCTTCATCATTCATCATCGATCATGGGCCTAAAAAAAATGCTTTCACAACTTTATATTTTCTTACCGATGGCTGCGATTTCCATTTCTCTTTGAAATCAACAAGTAAACCGTCTCTTAATCCAGGCAATGACATTGATTCGTTGGTTAAAATCTTCAATCATGTACAGGGAAAATCATCAACTTTAGTACAGTACAGCTACAGTTCTTCCACGGAGACCTCAGGAGACATTTTGAAAGTAGCGCGTGCGTTTGCTTAGCATGACACATCACCTAAATATAGCTACTCAATCTTGATTGGTCAAATAAGCGACTGCTTGATGTTGATTGGTCAAAAGAACAATTACATGATGATTTAGCTGGAAACAGTTCTTTTAAATCCGTTCTTTGTTATAAATGCTTGTTTTTCGATGAATATTTGTGAGTAATAAGCTATTAGAAGCAGGAAACAGCTGCAAACAAATAAACTGTATCTGAAACTGTCATTTCTTGTTCCCAAGAGTACAGCACGTGTTAAATATTTAAATTCAATTATTAAATCTTCAAATTGATTTGAATGGGAGCAAAAATTATCATTGAATTGAATTATTGTTGATACGCGTTGTCGTGGCTTCCGGCCTAATCAAAATCCAAAAATTTGCCGGCTGCTCACTTTTTGGATGCGATCTCGGATGCGATGGCAACTCGATGCATAAATTCAGTCGACTTCATAAACCAGACTGCTTCACTGATTTATGAAAAACATCAAAAGGTCAGTATCTTTAAATTCTACGGTTTAAGATAATACTTATAAATAACGCAAATCGGGAAATCTAATGTATTTGTTTTTTTCAGAGGGATATTTATGAAGTTGCCGAGGAAGAGGTAAAAAGAATTGTTAAGGAAAGAAATGCTTTGATAAATAACACGAAAAGGTGAGAGAAGAAGATAGTGTACTTCGCTCTAAAAGAACCCCAACTTTTTCTGAGGGTACAATTCTCGTGTAACACATTTGCTGCGCCGTATTTTTGGTTTCTAAAAGCTCTATTTGTATTAGGAAAAGACACACTTCGGCACCAGCAAATCTATTTCCGCGAAGATCAAAGTTAAAAGAAAGTGAGTACTCGTAATGCAACTTTACTTAATTGAGTCTGACCCTGACGCCAACCCTACTAAAGTTGGTAGCAGTAGTAATGTTATCCCTGCTGAGCTAATGCTAGCACTGCTGCAAATCCTACCGACGGATTTATGGTGCGGACCCCATTACATGCAAGCGCTCATCAAAAACACAATGTTATTATGCTATGCTATGAAGTTGATGTGGCGTCGTGGTACAGCTAATCCGGCTGCTTCATGGCTTGAGAAGCTCAGTGGGCTCGGTCTTCGAGCCCCAGCTAAGGTAGCATCACAGCCAGGGTCACCACCATTCCAAACCCAAACCCTAACGCCAGCTCTTGAAAACTCCAGCGCTGCCGTAAAAAAGGGCCAGTAGTTTTCAACAGGAACAAAAACCAGGGGATAAAATGGCTAGAATTTGAAAAGGGTTTTCTTCTTGGTATAACGATTTTCTTTTTTCTTTCAAAACAGCTTCTAGCGTTTCTCAAGAAACTGCTTGTGGAACCAAACATGGAAGTCAGCCTCATACTACCTCGGTTCATAGTCTATGTTCGGTTACATCCCGGCTATCACAAGGTTCAGGAGGGACAAAAAGTGCCAATAAAAAGCCAGCTGCACGAAGCTGCAGCGACAAACATCTGAGATCAAAATCTGTGGAACCAAGTGGAAAATCTCACATGAATCGATATGTGAGAGAAATTCTTAACAAAATGGAATGCGGATGTTTTGCATCAGAATGGAATAACTTTTCCGGTGCTGGGTCGCCAGTGCCAAAATGGATGGATTTTTACAACGGAGAAAATGGCGGTGTATTGGATGCTTTTCTATGCAAAAGTCCAGAAAACGAAAGCATGAATTGTTATTTAATTGATGTTAAGGCCGGCGAACGAGTTTCTCGCTTGTTGAAATATCCGCAGCAAATAAGAGTGGGGAAGAATGGATTCATTCAAGACGTGGAAGAGCCCATTGCTAAGGTTGAAGTGAATGGTGGACAGGAAGAAACGAAAAATAGGAAAAATCGAAAAAAGGAAAGAACTTTGCCACTTTCATGGAACGAGCAGTTGGAATGGCAAGATGTGAGTAGCTGCTTTTATCGCTCTGACATTTAATTACATATTGTGGACTTAAGACTACACTTGGGCTCGTACAAGGTTTAGCGCTTAGGTTATTCCTCGTGTTAGCTTCGGCTCAACGCTCCAACAAATAGAACGTACGAACGCATCAACATTCTAACAAATTGACCATATCGTTCCCGCTTGCGTTCAAAAAACTTTTTAGTCAACTGAGATTTTAAAAAAAGCTTAAAGTCCTCCGAGCCCAGAGCTTGCAACCAAAGATCGTATTACAAAGGTTAAACATGTGATGTTTGTGAAGTGTACTGGACCCATGATAGAAAAACATTTCTTATCCATTGCAACAATATCTCAAACTTTTTGACAAAGAATCCTAAAACTAAAACGCATTTTAACCGATCTGCACCATTTCATCTTCAGGCAAAGATTATCACTACAACCGATACCAAACAAGACACAGAAAAGGTAAGCGTCGATTGTGTAAATTGTAAACACATAGAACACCTAAACTTCCTTCAACTCCAAATGTTTCTCTGAACAGTTGCATAATACCTTGCGCGCGCGTTGCGGTTAAGAGTCAGTGATCCAATTTGATTGGCGGAGGTGCAAGATCAAAATGACAACTAGCATTTAAAATGTCCAACATTAACAACTTCATATCTATTAGTGCTTTCGGTAAAGATAGTAACAGAGATAACCAAATGCCTTTCTTTCTCAAATTCAAATAGACCGACGCTTTATACTCCCTTGCATGCACCATTCTTTCTCTCGCTTAATAATGTTGCTATGGTGCTATCGTTCTACGTTTTACCGAGGACTGAAGACTCGGTTTATGTCCAAAACTCTTGATCATATACAACAAACACATCTCTACCTTACCTCACAGATGCTACAGATTGATCATGTGATAAGCCTTGTATTATTTTCAAATCATTTTTATCCATTCATATTTTTCTGACGTCAGAGCATCGCATTTAGCTACCACCTGCATGAACTTCTTGATGAACAATTGACGAACTTTACTCAACTTTGCTGTTTTCTCAAAAATGATATATTGTCAAGGAAGAGTTTGCATTCTATGTTGCTACTTTCCCTTTTACATAGCGCAGCATCAGTCAAATAGACGCTCTGGGCGTGTAGGTGGTGGAAGTAAAATGCTAGCCCCATTAACCCTGCTCCATTCTCTCAAAATCATTGTGTATCGTGCTTTGGGGCAGTTTGGGGCTGATTAACAGCTCGGCAAAAGCATGATAATGCTCATAAGAGCATTTAGTAATACGGGGTGTTGTAATCGAGGTTGTAATGGAGTACACTCACTGAGAAATATGAAGTTGAGTTTCAAAGTGAAACGAAAATGCATTGATTTATGAGTAGCTACTATTATCTTTGTTCTAACTATGGTTCTAACAATTCAAATAAATACTAGTCAATTTTATATGTTACAAATAATAATAGCGTACAATAACGTAGATATTATCAGTGTATTACTTAATCGCTACTTTAATAAATCCTATCAATTCGTCAATATTAATTTTGCCCTAGCAGCAAAATAACCCACAGTCATTTTTAATAAAGTTCAGTTATCAAACATCTTCAGAATCTGGTCCTTTCAAAGCAGTCTAAATATTTGTATTATTTTAATTAAAATTTCTAATCCCTTGTCGGTCGTTGCTATTCAAATCCTTTTTCGCAGAAATGTATTGAATATTTAATACCGAGAGCTGCAGAACCATTGCAACAGGATTTTGACCCACAAATCCAAAAATCTAGAAAATTCTAAGAAAAATTCTTGAGCATATGGGGAACATTGTTAAGAGAGAAAACCTTGTATTAAATCTAATCCAGTCTTAACATAATTTTAATTGCATATAAATAATAAGATAGGCGATTCTTAGTTGACCTCCAGAAAAAATTAATTTGCTGGAACAAAACTTTAACGTCTTTATACCTTAAAAGCTAATTTGAGACCAAAATAGGAGTTTTTGTGACAAAATTTCCTCTTAGTTCAACTTGACTCATGGTTTCGACTCCAAAGAGAAGAATGTGGGGTGGGTCGCGGGTGGGCCGGTCGGGGGCGGGAGGTAGCTGAAGGGTTTTTCTCGAAACAGGTAGTTGACAAACATTTCAATTAGACGAAATAAGAGCATTACCCATAGCAGGTTAGAGGGACAAAACGTACCCCAGTCAAAACACCTAACTTTTAATATCTATGTTTTATTTGTATTTTATACACAATACGTCAAGGAATAGTTAATTCTCGTCTTTCACGGTTCATAACTTTATTCAAAACTTTCTATACCTGCCACAAAGAATGTCTGTAAATCTCATGCGCCTGTGAGCTAGGGCACGTGCCTCGCCAAAATTTTCGATTAGACTTTTAGGTCTGGCTTGATTTTCCATGTTTT
This sequence comes from Chrysaora quinquecirrha, assembly GCA_014526335.1. NCBI lineage: Eukaryota > Metazoa > Cnidaria > Scyphozoa > Semaeostomeae > Pelagiidae > Chrysaora > Chrysaora quinquecirrha. The sequence continues at coordinate 2,878,584 of JACTAT010000039.1, read as the reverse complement.
CAACTGCAGTATAGAAAACTGGAGGCTCATATTCTATCTGCAAGTCCATTGATAACTTCCTAGGCTGTGTGAGTTCTGTAGTTTGTGTCGATAAATCATTAGTATCAACATCGTTAGCATTAGCGTCCACATTTGTCTCTTGCTGTAACTCGTAATGATCATATTTTCGCTTCAGTTTTATGAACGATTTTCGAATCGGCTGAATGATAAACCGCCTTGGACTTGGGATCCTCTTATACCATTTCTTTCTTTCGTGTTCCTTCGCTGGTAAATTCACATTTTCAGTTTCTTCAATCAAATGTTCGACTTCTTCCTCCTCGACTCCAAAAAGAATGTTCGGAAGAGAAATAGCATGTCTGACACGCTCGTTCATGTGTTCCAGCATATTCGAAGTCTTTTAATACCTTTGAAAGTACCCAAACCTTATCAAATTATTCCTAGAAATTACTGCAAAGTTACCTTCAAGTTTTCCACTTGTTTTTATATCGAACTCTCACAAACAAGAACCAAAATTCTTTCACAGCTGTTTCGGCTTTGCTTCGGTCAGATTTTCATGCGCGGATTTGATCTAAAACACTTGAAATATTTAATTCCCTGCTGAAAAATTAATTCAAAAAGCAAAATAATTCAAATCTTTCTTCGTTAAACTTGAACTTCTGAATTTAATTCCTTAGTTTTCCCTGTCCAACTGAACAATTTTCTCCAACAAAACAAACGATCAAAACTTCACGATTGCTGATAAATTTCTTCTGTAGTTCTCTGTGATCGAAACCTTTATGAAGTAACTAGATCTATTGTTTATACAACCAATAGAAATATTCCCTATTGTGTTTTAGCCTTGTTTACGAAATCTCAAGTCAGTCATACATTTCATCCCACCTGCATTGTGAAGGTTTCAATGCGTTATTGTCCTTAGCAACATTACATGCCCAGGGACACATCTTAAGTAAAGATAAAGCACTTTCCTATACAAGGAAAAAATCTGGAAAAAGGTATTGAACAGATGGATTAGCCCAGAAATAGCATAAAACGCCCTTATTAAGACTTTTTTGTTCGCCATTGACAAGAATTATGACATGGATGATGCGGCTTTCTAAAGGATAAAAATTTCGCACTTCTCGCTAGAAACGTCATGTTTTCTTTATTTTACAGCTTGCTGAATATTGTATTTATCTATTTACGTCATTATAGGTGTTCATAAATATTTAATTTCTTTATTAACACGTAATAATGTTTGTATGGTTTCGAAATGGTCCAAAGAAAGAAAAAATAAGCCACAGGGGCCAATAAGATATTGAAAAGGCGTGGAATTCTGCAAAAATAAAGCATTCCAAGAGGTTTTTAGACGGCAGGAAAAATGGGAAGTTTTTAGGCAAACACAGAGCTTCCAAGAGACTATTTTGTGAATTGGTCCTACTCTTGTCTTTTAGTGAATCGTCCTGGAATCTGATCCTGTACTTTGGTCCTTGTAGAAGGTCCTGTTCCTCCGTCCTGGTCCAGGAACATGGTGCTGGTCCACAGTCTTGATCCAAGGACCTGTTTTACGGTCCTGGCAATTGGTGCTACTCCTCTGTCTTTTTGTGTATCGTCCTGGTCTTTGGTCCTGTACTTTGGTCCTGGTGCAAGTTCTGTTCCTCGGTCCTGGTCCAGGAACATGGTCTTGGTCGACAATCCTGATCCATGGACCTGGTTGACAGTCCTGGTAATTGGTCCTACTCCTCTGTCTTTGTGAATCGTCCTGGTCTATAATCCTGTACTTTGGTCCTTGTATAAGGTCTTGTTCTTCGGTCCTGGTCCAGGAACATGGTCCTGGTCCACAGTCCTGATCCATGAACCTGTTTGACGGTCCTGGTAATTTGTCCTACTCCTCTGTCTTTTGTGAATCGTCCTTCTGTACTTTGGTCCTGGTAAAAGGTCCTGTTCCTCGGTCCTGGTCCAGAAACATGGTCCTGGTCTACAGTCCTAATCCATGGACCTGTTTGACGGTCCTGGTAATTGGTCCTACTCCTCTGTCTTTTTGTGAATCGTCCTGGTCTATAATCCTGTACTTTGGTCCTTGTACAAGGTCCTGTTCCAACCTGGTCCACAGTCCTGATTCATGGATCTGGTAGTTGATCCTACTCACTTGTCTTTTTTGTTTTGGCTTTAGGCAGTGCATCGTTCTCGTCTCTGGTCCTTGGTCGTCGGTGTTTTATTCTTCTGTCTTTTTCTCGGTCTCTTCGATTCGATTCGGTTCTGTTTCGCTATTTGATTAGAGAAGCTCGAGTAGCTATCAGTTCAGCCTTAAAGTAATAGCTGCAACTCATGCACTGAAGTCTAGAGTTAGTTAAAAAAAACGTCGCATGACGCTATTGCTTGAAAGAGTTTACAACTAGCTTCAAGAAAGGGCATATTAGAAAGAAACCAGATTTTGCAAGAATTTCCATGAAACGATACATGTCTCGAAAAGTGAAAATAAAGTTTTTGCTACTGTATGCGACATTTGTGACATGTATTGAATAGCTTGAGAAGGGCTTCAGAAGAGAGAAGCAACGAACTAGTGAAATGGAAAAAAAATCTAATGTTGTAGCTACATTTCTTCTCGCATTTCTTATGATTTGCATATAAATGCATGCCGCGTGCTGCATTAAAACTAAAAACACATGATAATCCCATCGTCTGTGTGAAAACTGTTTGAATATTGCCAGACTTTCGCATGTTTACAGCCTTTAGTCGTGGTGAATTTCTCAGGAAAACTTGTGTTTTGAAACACCGATGGTTTCATTGCTAAGGGAATATTTAATTAAGGTCAAAATACTCGATTAGATGTGGGAGAAGATGAGAATGCCGCTAGCTGTAAACAAGAAATTCAGCAAAAACCTTGGATTGCAGCTTTGCTTCATCATCATCATCATAATCATCATTATCATCATCACCATCATCACCATCACCATCATCATCATCATCATCATCATCTTTATCATCATCATAAAGATGAGGATCATCATCATCACCACAAGGATCAGTGTCATCATAAAATAATAATCATCTTCATCATCATATTATCAACTCCAGCATTGTTATCGCCATCATTATCATCAACAT
>JACTAT010000039.1:2864062-2875000 GCA_014526335.1 Chrysaora quinquecirrha | reverse complement strand
AAAAAGTTTCGTAACCACGGAATCAATGCACTAAGACGCGCAAGGGGTCATGTTTGTTCCGCAAGCCGTGTACTTTTTGGAATTTTTTGTGCGTCAATTCACAACTGAGTAATAAGGCAAAACTCACCTAGAATCTGCCAGAAATGCTATTTTTATCAATGAGTGTGTAAATTCTTTGATGCATTGCTTCGGAATGGAGCAAACTTCAAGCCGGTGTTCGAGCACATACAGTTCCATAGGAAGATTCGAATAAATCTCTTCGACCGATCGAGCTTCCCACACGCGATCATTTGCAAAATTTTCGTTCATCACTTTATTCTGCAACTGTTAATATTATCGGATGATCAATTTTTAAAAACAAAATGCTGCAAGCAACGTTCAAATATTTTTACTAAGATGACCATTAGGCGCTAGGCCAGCTTGCTTGTCCTTACTTGAAAACAGCCGTATTAATCGACCAAACTTTCCTCTATAAGCTGATATAAAAATAATCTCTATACCTTCTTTCTTGTATTCAACCTTTCGAAACAGTTATATATTCAAAACTCTGAAGAAATTATCTATTTTTTGTCAACAGCTCATTTTCCATCCAACTCGGATGAAGCAAATTTTCCAAATGCCCATGTTAGCCTCTATTTGATATTTGATCTTTTCTGACAAATTTTCAAGACGGGGGTTGGGTAAGGGGAACAGAAATCAACACATCTGCACCGAATTGGGCGAATTCAGCCAGCCACAGCAGGGAGTTTTTATTATGACAGTACAATAATAATCAACAAGATACCTAAAATCTTTATTGTGTAATGTGTTTAGGGTCCCCGTGCAAAGAGCATTCTGTGCCCGTGCTTCTAGCTATATCTTAACGCGCCCGTTTACGAAGAATTAGTCTTAGCTCTAGCTCCCACATTTTAAGCCCTTAACCAATGAGAGACTTGGCTGCTCTCGACACTGCATGCGCAAGACAAAAGTCCGCTCACCTTCGTGATTTACTCTTTCTACGGGCTCCCTATCGTCTTTTACCAGCGCAAAATTATCTTATGGACAATGTTGATATGAATATTTATTTATGCACTACTGTATGGGTGGGTGTCTTGTCTTATCAATCAATGCAAGAACTTTCGCCTGAATAGAACTTTCGGTCTTTCGCTTAAACCGCAGGAACTTCAGGCAGATATTCTTGCAACAGAACATGATTTAAGATACCCCCGTTAATTCATTTTGTGAATTAGTGAATTAGTGAATGGAGGCAGAAAATTATCCCCTTGACTATAGCACCTGTTCATTCAACGTGCAATGCTGTGCGTGGTAACTGGTAACACATAATTGGGCAATACGTTCTGGACTACGCTACACACTACACGTAGCTGCTTGAATACGCGCGTCATTCATTTCCAGGCAAATTAAAATCCCCTAAGCACTATATTGTGCAGGAAAAAATATCCCTCGAACAATATTCCTGAAATGGAATTGGCCAAATCCAAAGGGTAGAAATCTATTTATAAAAAAATTATCCCATCCCTCATACAGTATCCCATTTTCACTAGGCTGCAAAAACGGGTGGTTTTAGTTCTTATGATATGAGACAAAATGTCTGAGTTTCAGCTGTTTCAGTTATACTGTATATTCTTTGTGTTTAGGATTGTGGGAAGGATTTTCCGCAAATTACTGTAGTTATTTCACACGAGCAAGGGTCAGTTTGCGAATGATCATCACAGACATTTTCCTGAGTCTACCATTTTCCTCGCAAAACGTCACTGCATGTTTCAGCATACGGTAATAAACGTTATAGCACGTATTAAGGAATAGTAGCTACACCAACGTATTTGTGAAGCTATTGATGTGATACTTTGTTGGAGAAAAGCAAAAAACGATTTAGAAGAAGGTGGCGTAGGGGGGAGGGGCATTCGGCCATAATGCCTAGCGTGAAATAAAGTGAAATGAAACGATAAAGTCATCAGTTAAAATCATTCAAACAGATTCAATGTTTTTCATATGAATTCGCTCAATAGCAAAAAGAAAATTCTCATGCAAAGGTTGTCTGTACAATACAACAACCTAACTACAACTACGGCGAAGATTGGGAAAAATTGATTCATAAAATCTAGAAAGAAACAGCCTACAGTCAGGGACGCCTGCACTTATGGAGGGCAAGGGGGGCAAAGGTTTGAAAAAGGGCAACTGAGGGGGTTTGGGTTTTAAATTTTAAGTGACCACGCCCTTCAGAAGCCTGGAAAACGTGGGAAACGCCCTTTAAATATTTTCATTGACAATAAAACTGTTTAAGATTTACTCGATTTTGCAAGAGCATTTTTTTATGAAGATTCTTATGCATTTAAAGTCGTAAAGGTGGTTTTCGAGAAATGATTTTCTCTGTTCATTAATTTTTGAAAAATTACGGGCGACAAGTTTCACATCGACTTTCCCTCGACCCAGAAACAAATAATGAAATCAATATATGATGGTCCTTTCTTGCCTTTCTTCTATTCTACAATTCTACAATATTTATCAGACAACTTTAAAGCTATTATAAAAATAATTGTTGTCGCCGAGGGCACATCTTGCCCCTCCTTGCCCCCCTTGGATAAGGGCAGGAGGGGCAGTTGCCCCCCTTGCCCCCCCCCACCGCAGGCGTCCTTTCCTACAGTATTCCTCAACGGCTCTTAAGTTACAGAAAATCGCCTTGTTTTAGCAAAAAAAAACTCTTGAAACTATGGAAATCTAATAATTAAAATTTCAATGATAAAATCTTAAAATTGCACAAAACTTGGCTCGTGAAAGCTGTGGCTAAACTAGGAGACAAGACGCGCGCGATATTGCATTCGCGACATGTTCCAAAGTCATTCGTGCGTCGCGGAGAGAAGAAAGGTTTGTGACTTCTGTTGTCTCCCAGTATTATTTGCCTGTCTCTGGCTAGAAATTTTGTTGCGCGCTACAAAGTTTCCGAAGTGGCTAAACTGGGAGACATCGAGGGGACATATCACGCGCGATGGTGTCGCACGCGACATGTCTCCTAGTTTAGCCAGGCCTTAACGATACGTATAACTTTAGCTAGAGTTAAAGAAAATGTTCCGAGAGGTGAAGCATCATGGAACGAGACCAGTAACCCACGTTCCAAACTCGGTCCGAAACTGCGTCCAGTCTGGCAATTCTGCTACGTTGTGTGAAGGAAGTGCAGGGTCCCGTATGAATGGAGTCTTGATATGTTCCACGGGATAATCTTCAGGATCGTAGAAAGTACTCCATTCGATTCTATGAGAAAATGCTTCAGTGTTTCAAAACAAGCAGAAAAATCGATAACAAGATGTTTTATACTGTAATAAACAAGCAAGAAAGCAGGCAAGCATAATTGGGTAGGAAGGAGACGGGGATTGAAGTGTATTTAACAAATAGAAACAATAGAAGAACCTAAAATACCTAAAAACGATATACTTTGGAAATTATTGGATTTTGGCAGCCCCCTAAAGCCCCATAGGCTGTTAGTGCCATCTGAACCAATCCGAATCACTTAGATCAAGGTTCTGGTGTACCATATGGACCGCAGGGGGACCGCATAGAATTACAGTTACGCTTGTGCCTTTTTGATAAATCTTCATTTATCGCACTGATTTTTTTCTTAATTAGAAGTGTGCAACACGAAGAATACACTAATTTCTCTGTAAATATTTTTTAATCTCATTTAACGCATCTCATCTCTACATCGATCACCAAGAACTCACAAAAATCTAACGAATCTACAAATTACAAACAGAAAATCCCTATGACAACATTACAGATTAGCCAATCATATTAGAGTAAAATCAAAAAGGTGTAAAATAATTATAATCGTTGCTATAAATAAAAATAAACACACATGGTTAGATTATGGTTACTACGGTGATTTTATATGAACAATAAGAAGTTAAAAACAAAGCATAAACAATAAACATGCGGCCGCGGGACAGCGCAAAGGTACGCGGGTTTCCCGACACACCCCCCTCCTTGACCCATTAGGGGTCAAGCATAAGCTGACACTTCCAAAGCGCGTCATGGCTGCTGCTCTCGTGGTCTACCACCCTGAGGATTACTCACATTCACTTCCTCTTTCCTTTCACATTCAATCTCTCTGACTCCATTCACTTCGACACTCTCACTCCTCTCAGTCTCAGTACATTCTAAAGGATAAAGTTTCTCTAGTGGTCTACTTAAAAATTCAACCTTACCTTTTGTTACCTTTCTTACCTTAGCTCCACGAACTACTCCATCTTTACTCTTAATCAAATCCTCCACTAGTCCAATTTGCCAAGTATTTCTTTTCACTCCATCTTCATGGATCAAAACAAGATGACCTTTCTCAAGAAGATTCAATTTATTCTTCTTCAGTTTGTGAATTTCTCTCAAACCTGAAATATACTCAAAGCGCCAACGTTTCCAAAAATGATCTAAAATTTTAGTTAAGTGTAAAAATCTCTTCTGTACATTCTGCAAAGAAGAACTGTTAGCATAATCATCATCATAATCAGTGCTTAAATCTATATTATTGTTAAGCAATGAAACCCTTCTGCCAACAAGTAAATGGGAAGGTGTCAAAACCTCCTCATCGAATTCCTCATGAAGATAAGATAGAGGTCTAGAATTGATGACATTTTCAACCTCTACTAACACTGTAGTCATTTCATCTGGTGTAACTCTTGCATTACGCAATACTTTTCTTAATGATCGTTTCACATTACCAACCATCCTCTCAAAATGACCTCCCCACCATGGGGTCCGCTCCAGATTATATTTCCACATGATTCGTTTGTCAGACATGAAATGCTGTGTACTATGATCACTCATTAACTTATGCAAAACTTTTGATGCAGACTTAAAGGTCTTGGCATTGTCTGATACAACTATTCTTAGGGTCCCCCTTCTGGCACAAAACCTGCGAAAGCAATTTAAAAAAGTGGATGTACTTAAATCTCTCACTAGCTCTAGATGTATAGCTCTGGTTATACAACATGAAAATAATGCAATATATGCTTTGTGCATCTCACCATTCTCTTTCACGTACACAGGACCTGCAAAATCCACTCCAATACAACTAAATGGTGGTGCCTCGGACACTCTGAAGTCTGGCAATGCAGCTATTCTAGGGGAATTAAAGGGTTTCCCTTCCAGTAACTTACACAGAAAACATGGTTTTATTAACTTCTTGACATACTGCCTTCCCTTGACAATCCAAAATCTAGACCTTAATTCAGCTAAAGTTGCTCTCACTTTGAAATGATGCACTTTCTCATGACAGTTTAACACAATCAGCTCTGTATATCTATGACCTTGAGGTAAGATTATGGGAAACTTAGCTTGTTCCTTTAGATCTGAATTTTCCAATCTTCCTTGACACACTAACACTCCGTTTCTCTCTATGATCCCTAAACTCACACTTGTCTTCTCAAAATTCACTCCTTTCTTGAGCATATGCTGAGCATCTTTTATCCACAATGTTTCAGCCTCTTCTAATTCTCTTGCATCTAAATTATCTCTCTTAATTTCCTTCTTAGCACATTTCTGTCTCAAGTTGTACACAAATCTTTTCACCCAGGCAGTTACTCTTAACAGCCTTTGTAATGAACTAAACCTAGTTGTATCTATAGCATTTCCAATGATACACACTTTTTCACTCATGATACTTAACACACAAGCTTTCTTCTTCTCTATTTTGATTTCTGTTGATTCTTCAAGCACCAAACTAGTTGGCCACTCTTTCTCTCCTGCTTTCAGCCATTCTGGCCCTTCCCACCACAATTTACTCTCTTTCAAAGTTGCTGCACTCACACCTCTGGATCCTAAATCAGCTGGGTTACACAATCCCTCAACATGTCCCCAATCTCCCTTTTTTGACAATTTTAGAATCTCTGCAACTCTGTGTTGAACCCACTGTTTCCACTCTCCTTGATTGAAAACCCAATACAAGGCAGTTTTACTGTCAAGCCAATATTTAATCTTATCGATTTTGATCTGAGTACTTAGAGCTTGATGCACATTGTGCATAAGCACAGCTAATATCCTAGCAGACATTAACTCTAGTCTTGGCACAGTAAGTTCCTTAAGAGGAGCAACTCTTGTTTTCGAACACAATAACCTAGTATATATTCCTTTGGTGGTTATGATAACAAGGTAAATAACTGCGCAGTAAGCCTTCTTACTGGCATCTCCAAATCCATGCAACTGATATGATAATACCTCACCCTCAACTTGCCTATAAATACATCTTGGGAGTGTAATAAATTTGACTTCTTTCAATTCATTCATCCACTTCTCCCATCTCAATACCTTATCTTCGGGAATGGGCTCATCCCAGTCTAAAGCATCCTTACAAAGATCTTGAAATAGAATTTTAGCTTGAACCTCAATAGGGCTAGTTAAACCCAATGGATCAAATAACATTGCTAGAGTACTCAATATGATCCTCTTAGTTGGCTTCTCGCATTTAGTATGCTGACTCATGTTATGAAAATCCACCTCTAAATCGTCCTTTTCACTATCCCAGGTCATTCCTAGAACCTTAGTTTTATCTTTCACCTCCTTACCACTGCCCAGAGTCTCTTTGGCAACTGATTGTTCTTCATTCTTCTTGGAACCCTTTCCTACATTACATGCTCTTTCGTCTTCAGCTATCTTATCCCTAAGCTCACTACTATTAGTCTTCCACTTTCGTAACTCGAACCCTCCTTCTGACATTCTCTCGCGTGCTTTACAATACAGGCTATAAGCTTCAGAGCAACTACTTGATCCTGTAACAAGGTCATCTACATAGAATGACTGAGATAACTTTGTCACAAATTCTGGATCACTTTCTTCAAATGTGCGAAGATGGTGTCTCAGAACCCCATTCAACAAAAAAGGAGAACTATTTACACCAAACACTACACGATTAAATCTATAAGTAACAATTCTTGGATCCTTAGATTCAATATCATCGATCCAAAGAAACCTTAGACAATCCCGGTCTGCCTCATCAACTTCTATATTTAAAAACGCTTTAGCAATATCCCTACTAATGCCACTTTCTCTAAACGGAACCTCAACAAAATATCAAAGATGAGTGGCGAAAGCGATGGTTCGACATGCAAGCAATCATTTAATGATTTCTTGGTTACCTTATCTTTACAGGAGGCATCATAGACTACACGAACCTTCGTGGTCTCAGATTCTTCACGAATCACTGCAGCATGCGGCAGATACGACACTTTTTTTGCTTGCTCTAGATTAGCAACTCTCGATATGATGCCTGCTTTCTCTTGCTCAGAAATAATGTTGTTATATTCCCTAAGAACCTTAGGATCTTGCCTCAATTTATTGACTTGACTCTTTAACCTTGCAACACATGCATTATAATTTAAGGGCAAAGGACCATGGCCTGCCTTCCAAGGCAAGGATACAGAATAACGATTACCATTAAAGACAATGTTATCTATTAACTCTTCATGTACCTCATTTTCCTTCCTTATTCCTAATGAGTCTAAATCCCAGAGTTTATTTACTTGTACGTCTAACTCTTTCTTCTCACTCTTTTGGGAAGTTACAAAATTAACAACAGAATCAGAATTACTTAACCTCTTACCTGATAATGGTCCAGAAAGAACCCAACCAAGTGACGTCTTGATTGCGACTGGCTCCAAAGGCCCCCCTCGTCTTTGTTCGCCTTCTAAGAATTGCCACAGAAAGTCTGCTCCAATGAGAATCTGAATATCAAGCTTGTCATTTCTTGTAACATCTGAAAACCAAACTTGTTTCAAATGATTATAATGCTTCTTAACAATTTCAGGATGAACATTATCAATATTAGTGATTTCATCTACGACATAGCAAGATATAAACACCTTCTTTCCACCTTGCAAAGAAGAAAGAGAAACTCAACTACCTCTCTCACTCTCTCATCCACTTCCTTGCATCCAAATGCCTTCACACTCAAAGTCTCTCTTCTCACTGGCTGCAAACCTAATGCATTGACAGCTTTGGCTGAGATGAATGAATGATGACTACCAGAGTCAAACAACACTCGAACCTTGCTCTCCTCTCTTCCCTCTACCTTAGCCAAGGCTGTCTGCAAAGCCACCTCACTCCCAGCACTCATATTCCCAACCCAGGAAGGAGCTTGGGGGTTAAGCTGCTGCGCATCCTTATTCGCTTCTTGTTTATGCTCTATCTTATTGCTGTTGTTGCTATTATTATTCTTATTCTTACTTCTACAAATTGAAGAATGGTGCTTACCCTTACAATATTTACATTTGAAACGTGACTTACACTCGAAAGACCTGTGTCCTTCTGACAAACAAGCATAGCATTTTGAATTTCTTTTAACAAGTCCATTCTTTCTTCCATAGTCGAATATTTACAGCAGTTCTCTGAGCTATGATCTTCTCCACAATATCCACATTTCTTCTGACCGATACTAGTTGAAGTAAATAAAGCACTTGTGCTTGTATGCTGAGGCCTTCTTGATTCTCCCACAGAACTGCGATTGACTGTCAGAAGCGGCGTGTGCATTTGCCTCACTTCAAGCTCAAGGTCCAGCGCCATTAACAAATCCCTGATGGAAATGTCCAGCATGCTCTTTCCCAGTGATCTCACTATGCTGAACCGTACCGCCTTCGGAATCTTCTCCATTAGAACAGGTACAACAATCCTGGAGTACGTCAGCTCGATTTCATCTCTAAAATTACGCAGTCTCGTCACGTTCTCTTCGTTGAACACAGGCTGAATGTTTATTAATTTGTTGATATGCGCATGCTGCATTTCAACAGGCTTTCCAAATCTTCTCTTTAATAACTCCTTTGCCGTTACATAATTTGCCTCGGTAACTTGCAATCCAGCCACAACTGCTCTCGCCGAATCTTCTAAGAAGCTTTTCAAGTATTTAAATTTGTCGACTTCGGCTAAATCTTCGTTTTCATCTATGGAACTTGAAAAACTGTCCCAGAACTCCTGGAATTCAAAGATCTTTCCAGAAAATTTCTTTATTTCCAACTTTGGAAGCTTAACTCGAACACTTCTTCTTACGGCAGAGCTCGATGAAGCAGATCTCGATGAAGCAGATTCAGATCGAACAGAAGAAATATGTGTAACCGCGCTGGCCGAAGCAGCAATTGATTCGACTTCCTCTTGCTCGTCTACTACTTCTACTACTTCGTTATGAATATCTTTCTCAGCAAGGGTCTTTTTATCATTTTCTTCTAGTTTTTCGTCAATAAAATCTAACGCATCAAGAATTTTGTTCTTGTATTCTAGAGCGTCGTCTGCCTCTTTATCGCATTCATCCTCAGAATTATTATTTATCATAAAATCTAAAATATTATCGTCCAGTTCTCTCAGTTTATCTTTGCTCTCTTTTAACTGAATTAAATGTCTCTTTAAAATCTTTACGCTTACCTCATCGTTTTTTGAATCAAGAATTTTGTTTACTACTTTCGTTGAACTTCGTCTAAGAACTCCTCTCCGTTTTCTAAGTGAATCAATATCAATCTCCTCCATATTCCACGTATTCGCACTTCTATCCCGTTTCGGTGGACCAAGTTTGATAAATCTTCATTTATCGCACTGATTTTTTTCTTAATTAGAAGTGTGCAACACGAAGAATACACTAATTTCTCTGTAAATATTTTTTAATCTCAATTAACGCATCTCATCTCTACATCGATCACCAAGAACTCACAAAAATCTAACGAATCTACAAATTACAAACAGAAAATCCCTATGACAACATTACAGATTAGCCAATCATATTAGAGTAAAATCAAAAAGGTGTAAAATAATTATATTCGTTGCTATAAATAAAAATAAACACACATGGTTAGATTATGGTTACTACGGTGATTTTATATGAACAATAAGAAGCTAAAAACAAAGCATAAACAATTAACATGCGACCGCGGGACAGCGCAAAGGTACGCGGGTTTCCCGACATTGATATTTTTCTGTTTGATTTGTTGGGCCGTTCAGTAGTTTGACCAAGATACCGACAACAATCAGGGACCCCGGATGGTTCTTTCTCTCTGAACATCAATGCATTCTACAGAAAAAACATGTACCTCAAGTCCTCTTCCTGTGATAGAAAGCCAACCTCCAATAGCACTTCTTTTAGAAAAGATTGCGTTTTTACAATGGGCAGCCTGCAAAGTATAATAATTAGCATAAAAATGGAGATTTTGCTGATCAACCAGCCCATGGAGGGGGGCTTTGGAGGGTATCAAAACCCGAAAACCCGGAAGAAAATTGGGACAAACCCGAAAACCCGGATAACCTAAGTTTCGACAACTATTTTTAGAAGTTTACACATTGACATCCTTTATCAGGTTGAAAACCCGAAAACCCGCACATTTCTACTACAAAACCCGAAACCCGAGCAGAAAAATGGCAAAACCCGTTGCCCGTTGTATATACTTGACCCGAAAACCCGCACAATTTTTTGGAAAAACCCGAAAACCCGAGGCCGAAATCGGCCAAACCCGCAACCCGCGAATTCCCAAAGCCCCCCTCCCCATGTGGAGGGGCACATGACTTAAGGATAAACGGAGATGTGCCACCATGATTTTACAGACCTATAAACGTATAATGTAGACACAGACCGGACACATACGCTATTTAATATGGGGAATACGAGAGGTACAACATTTTCTATGCTTGAAATTGCACTACGATTACTGCGCTGTACTACGATTATCTTCAACGCAATAAGAGCACTTTGGACTCAAATAAAGTGACTTTTAATTTGTTTTCTTCAATTTCCCACCCTGTATTAAGGTTTTTTTTTAAAATCATACCCATGTTTAGAGAGTTTCAGGGCCAAAAACCCAGCCATATGGGAGGCACATACCCACACCCAAATTATATTAGGTACCCCCCGGGTCAATCCGTAAACTTTTAAATAAATCAGTGATGGATGTTAATTGAATTTCTCCTGACTCACGTTTTCAT
>JACTAT010000039.1:2835942-2861551 GCA_014526335.1 Chrysaora quinquecirrha | reverse complement strand
GAATCAATTCAAATTTGCAATTACTCATTTTTCATTCCTCGTTGCCGATTCCCCGTTCCCGATTCCCCGTTCTTCACTCTCCATTTCCCGTTCCCCATTCCCCGTTCCCTATTCCCCGTTCCCCATTTACTATTTTCGGGATGGCCCAATTAAGTGGGACCTTCGTGCTATATATGTGTAGTACCTACTGCCCACACCGATCAGGCCTGTGTTGTGTCTTAGCCGTAGGTAGCCTCGATATTTGGAAAGGGGTAGTGTGTTTGAAATATTCAACCATTACTTACAACTTCATATATTCCTGATGATCCTGAAGGAAAGATGCCTTGAATACTTAACCCTCCAAAGCAAGGAGCTGATGACATAGTTGTCGTATATAAATACATTAGAGAGTACCGAGATCGCGGGACAGGCCAGAAGCAGCTAAGCCCCAGCCCTCAAAATGTGCACTTTCATTTGAGAGAAGCATGCGTACAAAAAAGATATCCTGGATTGCAATGGAGCCAGCTCGTAGTCCCAGTGGAGTTTCAAAACTTTTTGCGACAGGAGCATCGTGAGCGACTTTTCATGGAATTTGGAGTAGTCTGCTGAAATTCATTGTTTGAAAATTTGACTCTACTTTACAAAACTCTTGTTATGTTAAACTTTTGTTGTGTTATTATATTAATTATGTTTTGTTCTATGCACGCATTAATTATAGTAGAATCACAATTTGCTTAGCTTTCGCAACTTTATTGCACAATGTCGAGCTTATAATTCCCTTACATCACTTAAAACATGTCTGGCTACTTTCTGCTATCATGCTTTTTATTTCACTGGAAGTTAGGCAAGCCTTAATGGATACTTCGAGAAATTATTTGACTATTCCATTCCATCATTCCATTCCATTCCATCATTCCATTCTATTCCATTCCATCATTCTACATTCCATGTTTTACAGATAGCCGTTGTTTTTCAATAGTCGTGGCCAGCTACGGTCGTAAATAACTCGCATGGGTGATTTCTGCAAATCGCTTTGTAATCTAGTATTTTTTTCCGTTTATATGAAAGTTTGGAACAACGAGTTAGGTATGGATTGCAAACAAGAGGCAAGAATTATTCATTATTCAAATGAAATTCAAGTTGAAAGGAATAAATTTCTAAAGATGCACTTTTTATCTTCTATCTATTGTGGGTCACAAAAGAAAAATCGCCTCCATTATAATTGCTTAAAAGGCATGCATCATCAAACAAATTGTTTTTTCAACCAATAGCTGGAGGGGACTTAGACTTACCCTAAGTCTAAATCTTTTTTTATCCGAACACGAATTCATCACCGAAATGTGACAGCGTTGCGGAGGAGAGAGTGAGAAAAGTGAACGGAGATTTAGACTTATACTCTTGTGCAGGTCATGAATAATTAATGAGTTTGCTGGAGGTTTGTTGTTTCTACAAATGCTTAGGGGGTATGATAACAATTGTTAAGTAGTGAATGAAAGGAATCGATATTTCTCAGGCAAATTTTACAAAAGGTTTTATCTAAAGGCCCTTTTATTAACTAATTATGTTTATGTTATCTACGTAAACAAGAAAACCCCCTTGCAATTTTCATGCTACAAGTACTCCTCTAATTTGCCTTGTTTCATTTCAATGCTATTGAATTGTCTATGTTCAACATCAAAGAGAATGCCGGCGGACAGAAATCTGTCCGCCTGTTTAGGAAAAACAAAGGAAAAAGCTCATTAATTATTCATGACCTGCACAAGAGTATAAGTCTAAATCTCCGTTCACTTTTCTGTTTCTAACAGTCTCCTCCGCAGCGCCATCATATTTCTGGCATGACTTTGTAGTCTGATAAAGAAAGATTTAGACTTAGGGTAAGTCTAGAGGGGACTAGACTTGCCCAAAGTCTATTTCTTGATTTCCTTCTCCTAGGATCCACGATTCCATGTTAGAACAGAGGAGATGGAAATCAAGAAATAGACTTGGGGCAAGTCTAGGATGGAACAGACTGTCTTTAAGCAGCCAAAATTAAGTCTAGGTGCAAAGCATTACAGTCTTAGCGTTTGTATTATTCATTTTATGAGCCTTGAAAGTTTGCGACTTTGCAAGGGCTCAGACCAGTGGGGGTAAAAAGTTTCACCCCAAGCCCTTTTTAACGGTCAAAGCTCTTATAGAATTGGGAACTTTGAAAGCTCATATAATTAATATAACAAAGGCCGGGACAAAGAAACTGTGTATCTATACTAAGATTTTTATGCTTTATGTGATAAAATCCCAGCATCTAGAAGTTTTGAAAAAATGAAATGGTTAAAAATTGTCCTGTCAGTTTCTGAAAAGCTCAGTTACAATTTTGCTTAAAGAAAAGTTTAACAATTTAAATCTGAGACGTTAATAATGTTAAGCTAAAAAATGAAAAAATTGAAAAATATAAGCTCTGCGAGAATTAAGGTTTTGTGTAGTTGAAGCTTAATTTGTTATGCTGTTCTTTCACCGTGGAATGGGACAGTTCTCTTCTTGTATTAATTTTCCATTAGAAGATCATCAATAACAGAACATAATTCTTTTTTATTTGTAAGATTTATAAGAAATTGGTGCGGCTCATTCTTGAGAATACGATGCACGATTTCATAATGCCTTCCCTGTGTTGCATTGCATCTATCATCCCATAACCAGTTGTGAACTTCAAACTGAAAAAGACTATCTTGTATGGCTGTTTCTTTGAATCTTGAACACTTCTCAGGGCAGGTCTTGAATCCAAAAGAGTGGCATAAGCCTTCTCGCAGGAAATAATTTAATCTTTCCCGCCATGGTTGTACGGCCTCATAGTAAACTCCTTTGTATCTAAGATATTTTCCATGCACGGATGCTCTAGGAATTGGAATCTTTTCATCGCTTTCAACTTGGTTCTGAAAATATTGTGGATCAACCATTGCTGGAATTCCCTGTTGTCCATTCCATTTTCCATCCGGTACCATTTGCAAATGCCATGCATATTCGTCTCTATGATGATACCAAATGTAATTACACATGATACTGAAGTGGCAGTAACATTCATGAAATACATTAACTTTCGATGGAGCTTCTTTGAAAACGTCAATAAATGATTTCAAATGTAATCTTTCCACATATTTCCTCATTTCTACAATATGAGCAACTTTAAATGTAATAGGGAAGTAAGCCATACATTGTATTACTTGTTTAACTCTCAAAATGTATGCTGCGGTTTGAATCCAGCAAGGAAATTGTGGCATTCCGATTTTACCAATGACTATTGGTTTCCCATTTTCAAAAAGGATATCATCTGTAAAAGCTGTTACGAAAACCGTGTCCGTATCAACAAATCCAACATATTCTTTGGTTGAGCATGAATCAGCATGTAACATATCTAGATACATTCTAGCTTTACCCCATCCATGATCAGCATTGTCAGCGACGGGATCCATATAACATACTTTTGTTTTGATTTCTGGATGTGATTTTACAAAACTTTTTCCGTATTCATGGTCTTCACTTTTCTCATTATCAAGAACAAGAACCATGTCAAGGTATTTTTTTAGAAAGAACATTTTCATGCTTCTCAATAACAATCTTTCAGCTTGGTCTATAAACTTCTTGGTGCTTGTCATTCGAAGGTATAGTTGAATATTGCTCTCATTTTCTGAACCGATTTTGTCATAACTGAACGCTTTGACTTGAACTTCTTCGGTCTGTGCAACTTTTCTATTAAATGTCACATACTCAAAAAGAAATCGAGATGTTCCAATTAAAAACAAGCAAATGAGACCAAAACTTGTACGGTCCATTTTTTGCGACAATCGAAACAATTTGGTTGACAAATGTTGCCTGATCTAGACTTGCTCCAAGTCTATTTCTCAAGTCCTTCTCCAAAGGTCCACAATTCCGTGGTAACAAAGGAGAGTGCGAAAGAAATAGAATTGCACCTTTCCCGCAGTCATGAATAATTGATGAGATAAACCTTTTTGTATTGACGTCACCGGAAAATATTCTCTCCGTTTGTGGTTCTCTTTCAAGTCTTGAAATCAGCCATTCAGCGGGAAGAAATGTCAAAGCTCTTTCCAGATTATAATCTGCAGCCTCAAAGTTATTTTTGACAATAGATTCACTTGGCTGCCAATGTCAATGGCTCTGAATGAAATTCAAAGAGGTTTTTGTTCTTCTCTCCTCAATTCATATTGAAAAGATGCATTTAGTATATCATTCTCAATTTCAAAGAAAGAGTTTTTCATTTTGTTTATTGGCAGTGGCGTAACGCACAGTGTGCACCTTTAAACACAAAATTAAGGGCCCCCAAAATATTTGGCCCCGAAAGGGGCCCCTGCGAAATTTTGTAAAAAAGACTTTTGGAAAGTTTTTTAGAAAGATTCACACTAAGGTACTTAAAATAAAACCTCCTAGAAATCTTCTATTTAACCTGATTTTATATTGTATATTTTATATTGTATATTTTATATTGTATAACGCTTTAAAAAAAATTGCATTTTTTTCTTATCAGCAAGCCACTGAAGCGGGAATCTCATTCATTATTGTGTGGGTATACTTCAATGAGAAATTTAACGGCAAAAACAGCAACTTTTAATTGCAAAACATGTTTCGGACTTGCACTGTCCATCATCTGTTGATAAATTCAAATTTCTACAACGGTTAAATTTATAAAGAAAAGTAAGTTACGTAATATATGTTTGCAACAATAGATGAGAGGAAAAAATGTTAATTGATATTATGGGTGCCGTTAAAAGAAAAAGGTTAAAATGCTAAGATAATGATAAATTGGCAAACCGGAAAAGTGGGACCCGGGACCATCAGGTGGGACCATGGGACCCTGGGACCCGGGATCATTAAAGGTGGGACCATTCAGGTGGGACAATCAAGGTGGGACCATGAGACCTGGGACGTGGGACCATTAAAGGTGGGACCATTTAGGCGGGGCCATTAAGGTGGGACTATGGGACCCGGGATCATTAAAGGTGGGACCATTCAGGTGGGACAATCAAGGTGGGACCATGAGACCTGGGACGTGGGACCATTAAAGGTGGGACCATTCAGGCGGGACCATTAAGGTGGGACCATGGGACCCGGGAACAACGTGTATAAGAAAACCTCTGGGGGGGTTGCTTGACTAAGTTTCTGACAGGGACTTGCCACCCAAGAAACAAAATACCCATACCCATGCACATTTCTCTTTTTATGAGAATATAATTTATAAGAATATCGAGGCTCAAGACTGCTAAAATTTAAGAATAAATTCAGAATAATAGCTGGGCTCAAACTTCACCAAAATTAAGGTCTATTATGCACCGGAGCTTTCTTAAAATTTTTGTAATTTATTTCGTTATAATAAATTCTCCGCTTTTTATTTGAGACAAATGTTACTTCTTCATGTAATTTAATTAAAGATAGCGGATGGTTAGGGCTGGTTGGGGCTGGTTTGGGGTGGTTGGGGGATTGGGGCTGGTTGGGGTGGTTTGGGGTGATTGGCGGTGATTGGCGGTGATTGGCGGTGGTTGGGGATGATTGGGGGTTATTGGGGGTGGCTGCACTGTTTAGTAATGCCCCATTACCAAATAACAAAAGCGGCCATTATGATCATTAAAAACCTTAATGTTGTCACAGAATGGAGAGTCAACTCTATTCTATCTCTATAACTATATAACTTCCTTTTCTGTGATGTTGTCACGTGAGATATCTGATTCATATAATTGTTCTTCCTTCCCTTTACTGAATCTCTTTGTACAGTTTGTACGAAAAAAATTGTTATACAATGCAAAGAAAACTCTGGTTCAACTTGAAACCTAGTCAATAGAATAAACAGTGTTTATTCTATTGACTAGGTTTCGATATACGCATGGCAGTTCTCTGCCATACTTGCATTCTCCCTCGGAGCAGCACTTCCTTAACGATGTTAACGGCTAGTATACATTTGTTATTAACTTTTTTTGTTGGAATATGTTAGCTTAGTGTCTTAGGCCTATGGTCCAAACAAAAACATTCTTTTCAGGCTAAAGCAATTTTTTAGTATCGATAGATGAAATAGTTTTCAGAAACTAAACTTTGTTCTTTTGTGAATATTTCATAAATCTTGTTCATTTCTGCATTGCAGCACTGCACTGCACTTCTTCTTTACATTGACAATACACGTTACCTACTGTACGTTTCGTACATTTATTTGCGTATGTCAATAGAATATCAAGAAATCGAACTGAAGGGTGATTCAGTCTTTGCAAATGTCGCATCCTTGCTCGAAAACTTATTGTTTTCACGGAAATCCCTTGAAAATCCTTTTGTTTTAGTAAAAATCTAGTACACCTTTTGAAGAGTGTAATATCCCTCGAATCTAACCACAGGGGGTTCTTCCATACACGTTTTTTTATAAGAAACCTGGCTCGGGGCCCAGTTCTAAAAGTTTCCTAATTTTATGGCCCAATTTTAGTTCTAAAAGTTTCTTAACAGTTTCTTAATTAAATGGAATTAAATTGCAGTAAAAACGATAAAAGAACGTGAATATAGCAAGCAAATTATTAATATTATTGTATTACAAAGAATTAGCCATGCTGGTGCGAGAAATCGCAAGGAAATGCTTGTGAATTGATTACTACGTCCACGAATGTGAAATCAGTATGTTGGAAAACTGACACAAAAATTTTTTAAGTTTCTTACCTCCATCCTCCTAGTTCTAAAAGTTTCTTAACTTTTGGGATGTCTAGTTCTAGGTTTCTTATAAACCGGTTTCTTATAAAAAAAAACCTATAGTAAAGGTACCTGGGGATTTGCCGCCCTAGAGGCTACAGTATACTTTTTCGGACTTCTAGTCTAGCCAACTGTAACTTTTTGGCATTTTTGGTCTAGCGAAATGGGGATCATATTTGGCAATGGACAAGCGAACAACAACAACATCAATTCAATTCAATATGAGTGAAAGTTGGGACTTGGGAAGCAAGTCTAGTGGCTGACCACTTTTTCAGCTGAAAGATTATGAGTCCCACTTTGGGCAAGCTATATGGTTGTTGTTGTTGCTGTTGCTATTTGCAAAGAGTGGGACTTAGGTAATAAGTCTAACTTTTGCATGCAAAGAAGCGGCCACTCTCCGCCAAAAATTTGGCGGAGCAAGTAGTAATTTTAGGAGTGGTTATTTTGTTTCTTGGGCGGCACGTCCCTATCCGAAACTTAGTCAAGCAGCCCCGAGATTTACACTCTTTTTTATAAGAAACTAAGATTTTTGGTCAGTACTCAAAGTTTCTTAGTTTTGGGACAAATTTGGTACTGAAAGTTTCTTAGCAGTTTCTTAGAATCAAAATTTTTAAGTGCCAAAACAGGTAATTGACACTTAAATTCTACAAATAGAAGAAGCAATACAATTCACGTTTACATCAGCTGTTTTTTCTGTAAAAATAGACACTTGTGGCGCAACAGAAGTTTGTTTTTCGATGCTTTATTTCTAATTCTAAAGATTCTTGAGACCTGCGAGCTTCTTATCATTTTGGGTCGAGTACTGAAAGTTTCTTAACCAATATTGATCTCAGTACTGAGTTTCTTATAAATGGGTTTCTTATAAAAAAAAGAGTTTATATGTAGAAGGTTGAAAAATTTAAAGGACTTACTATATACTGCCAAAGATAAAATCGCTAAGGAACTTTTCCATTTTGAATATTTCAATCGACTCCAACAACGAAGAATTAGCAAGACAATTCCACACATTTCCAGTAAAATCTCGCATAAATTGTATGTTACATGTATCAAATGTTTCCTGGAGTACTTTCCAGCTTTGTCAAAACAAATCACCCGGGGTAATGTCTGTGCAGTACAGTGGAGGCTGTTCAGTACAGTGGAGGGATAACATGATGCGTGTGGGGGGATAACATCAGTACAGTGGAGGCTGTTCAGTACAGTGGAGGGATAACATCAGTACAGTGGATGGATAACATGATGCATGTGGGGGGATAACATCAGTACAGTGGAGGCTGTTCAGTACTGTGGAGGGATAACACCAGTACAGTGGAGGGATAACATGATGCATGTGGGGTGATAACATCAGTACAGTGGAGGCTGTTCAGTACAGCGGAGGGATAACATTAGTACAGTGGAGGCTGTTCAGTACTGTGGAGGGATAACATCAGTACAGTGGAGGGATAACGTGATGCGTGTGGGGGGATAACATTGAGTACAGTGGAGGCTGTTCAGTACAGCGGAGGGATAACATCAGTACAGTGGAGGCTGTTCAGTACTGTGGAGGGATAACATCGGTACAGTGGAGGGATAACATGATGCATGGGGGGGATAACATCAGTACAGTGGAGGCTGTTCAGTACTGTGGAGGGATAACACCAGTACAGTGGAGGGATAACGTGATGCGTGTGGGGGGATAACATTGAGTACAGTGGAGGCTGTTCAGTACTGTGGAGGGATAACACCAGTACAGTGGAGGGATAACATGATGCATGTGGGGGGATAACATCAGTACAGTGGAGGCTGTTCAGTACTGTGGAGGGATAACACCAGTACAATGGAGGGATAACGTGATGCGTGTGGGGGGATAACATCAGTACAGTGGAGGCTGTTCAGTACTGTGGAGGGATAACACCAGTACAGTGGAGGGATAACATGATGCATGTGGGGTGATAACATCAGTACAGTGGAGGCTGTTCAGTACAGCGGAGGGATAACATTAGTACAGTGGAGGCTGTTCAGTACTGTGGAGGGATAACATCAGTACAGTGGAGGGATAACGTGATGCGTGTGGGGGGATAACATTGAGTACAGTGGAGGCTGTTCAGTACAGCGGAGGGATAACATCAGTACAGTGGAGGCTGTTCAGTACTGTGGAGGGATAACATCGGTACAGTGGAGGGATAACATGATGCATGGGGGGGATAACATCAGTACAGTGGAGGCTGTTCAGTACTGTGGAGGGATAACACCAGTACAGTAGAGGGATAACATGATGCATGTGGGGGGATAACATTGAGTACAGTGGAGGCTGTTCAGTACTGTGGAGGGATAACATCAGTACAGTGGAGGCTGTTCAGTACTGTGGAGGGATAACACCAGTACAGTGGAGGGATAACATGATGCATGTGGGGTGATAACATCAGTACAGTGGAGGCTGTTCAGTACTGTGGAGGGATAACACCAGTACAGTGGAGGGATAACATGATGCATGTGGGGTGATAACATCAGTACAGTGGAGGCTGTTCAGTACAGCGGAGGGATAACATTAGTACAGTGGAGGCTGTTCAGTACTGTGGAGGGATAACATCAGTACAGTGGAGGGATAACGTGATGCGTGTGGGGGGATAACATTGAGTACAGTGGAGGCTGTTCAGTACAGCGGAGGGATAACATCAGTACAGTGGAGGCTGTTCAGTACTGTGGAGGGATAACATCGGTACAGTGGAGGGATAACATGATGCATGGGGGGATAACATCAGTACAGTGGAGGCTGTTCAGTACTGTGGAGGGATAACACCAGTACAGTAGAGGGATAACATGATGCATGTGGGGGGATAACATTGAGTACAGTGGAGGCTGTTCAGTACTGTGGAGGGATAACATCAGTACAGTGGAGGCTGTTCAGTACTGTGGAGGGATAACATCAGTACAGTGGAGGGATAACATGATGCATGTGGGGGGATAGCATCAGTACAGTGGAGGCTGTTCAGTACTGTGGAGGGATAACATCAGTACAGTGGAGGGATAACATGATGCGTGTGGGGGGGATAACATTGAGTACAGTGGTCAGTGGAGGCTGTTCAGTACAGTGGAGGGATAACATCAGTACAGTGGAGGCTGTTCAGTACTGTGGAGGGATAACATCAGTACAGTGGAGGTTATAGCGCTATTGTGCTGCTTTCCACAAGCTATTTTGTTGTGTTGTTTTATTGACTGAGAAATGAAGGAGGCCTTTTTTCTTACTTGTCTGAAGTTATGCCAAGATAAACATAAATGGACGAAGAATGTAAATCCTTTTTGCTTGAAGCTCCCTCAAAGAAAAGCAGTAGCCCGAAAAGCTACTTCGATTGTTATTTAGAAAGTTTGGAAGCTTGCCTAGGTTTGGAGAAGTTGAAAGATGATTGATATCTCGATAAAGATCTTTCCCAAAAAAGATCGTAAGGATGGAGAAGCAAGACGCTGTTTAATTCCTTGTTTAATACCCATAACCCCCTAGAACCTTCGTTTTCATCGTTTTAATGCTTTTTGTTTTCGTCTCTCTCTATATTTTCGTTAATCATAAAAACAGTACTTAGAATTGAAGAAGTTGCTTGTTTCTATGCGAGGCGAAATTCTTTCACGATTGACATGAGCTGCAAATGAGTACATGTCTAAGTTGAAGCCCCCTGCTGTCAAGGAATTCATTCGGGGTATTCGTAATCGGGGTAATCGTGATAAAACTCAAGTGAGTACCAGGCTTAAGTGGAAAAACGTTAGCTTACGAACTTCAACATGCAAAACATAAGAACGAAGAACAATTTCCTAACACAAGAAAGAGAATAAGCTTGGTTGTGTGACTTCTTAGTTGCTTACAGTAATTCAATTGAGGTCTCAAGTTGCTTAATATTAAGGTCAGTTCAGCCCTAGTTGCTTATTGAGCGGTTGCTTATTAAAAAAAAGAGTGTATGTTTTCTCCAGATCAAAAAATACTTTATTGCAGACTAGAAATGGTACAAAAAAGTCACAGAAGACTGGGGTGCTTCTTCGTTTAAAAATTTCCAGTACTACTGAATATTCTAAGGTTATTGGCCATTCGAGTTAGGTTTCTTATAGAGAGTTTCTTATAAAATAATACGTGTTAATACGTGTACGTTATCTGATCTCCTAGGAAGTCGTTTTTCATGAAGCCACTGAAATTTGATACGCAAATAGAAGAGCGGCTTTATTTCTCCGAACTTGCACACAGGATCTGTGTGTCTGATCAAAACGAAAGGCAAATCAATCATTCTCTAAATTATCGAATAAAATATTCTGTATAAAAATGAGCCTTAAACAATTTATTAAATGTGCGATTGCTTTGCTGAGTTTTTGTCTGTTATTTGGTGAGTTTTTTTTCATTTTCCTATCTTTTTCATACGAAACGAAGATTGTATTATGGCAACCCAATGGCAAGGGAAGGAAGAAACCATAATAACAGTCAAGTTGAAAAATGAAACCAGAAAGCCAGTTGTTCTCTTGGCAAACTAAATTCTATAACATTGTGTGGCGGAGATGTACACTATTCAGCAATTATTATACTGCTTTAGTACTACTGCTGTACTCAAATAGTCAACATTCTTGTACACGATCGGATGGAAATCCTATTGTTTTTATGGAAATTCTTTGGAAATCTTTTTCAATGGAAATTTCGAGTGAAATGCCCCTTGAATACGCCAAGATTCTGATTCTCGTACGCCTAGTTGTTTTTGTCACGGTTAAACCTTGCTTGCCTTTCTCAATAGAATAAACTTCCTTGTCTTGTTCCTGTCGTGAAATATCCCCTGCATTTTTCCAGCTGATTGCTTCGGTAACCTGGCCAGGGCGGCAAGCGCTACTCTTAGATAAGCAGTTAGTTCATGTTCATGATAATTTTACTTGTCAAATGCATCCTCCGCGGTCTTTATTCGAGGGGGTGACAATGAAAAAGGAAATACACTCATTTTTTTTATAAGAAACCCGTTTATAAGAAACTCAGTACTGAGATCAATATTGGTTAAGAAACTTCAGTACTCGATCGACCCAAAATGATAAGAAACTCGCAGGTTTCAATAGTCTTTAGAGTTGAATATAGCATCGAAAAACGAACTTCTGTTACACCACAAGTGTCTATTTTTACAAAAAGAACAGCTCATGTAAACGTGAATTGTATTGTTTCTTCTATTTGTCAAATTAAAGTGTAAATTACCTGTTTCGGCACTAAAAAAATTTGATCCCTTAGAAACTGCTAAGAAACTTTCAGTACCAAAATTGTCCAAAAACTAAGAAACTTTGAGTACTGAAAAAAAATCTTAATTTCTAATAAAAAAAAGAGTGTAACCATAACCAACTCGAAGGCCTTTTCCTTTTCGCCAGTCAAGTCAGAGGCAGGACATAGGAGGGGCAAAAGGATGTGGTGCAAAATAAGGGCGTTGTCTTTCTTTAAGAACAGATAACCAAGTCGTACCCTGCAACACTTTTACATCAGCTATAGGTTATATCTTGGTTATACGCACTCTTTTTTTCATAAGAATATTGTTTATAAGAATATTCAGGCTCAGAATCATCCTATTTTTAAGAATATTTTAAGAATATTGCTCAGCTTCATCCTCAATATTTCTATCTCATTTTTCAGCAGATGCCTCTTTTGCAATGTTAGAATGAAACTTCATGATTGTTAACAACATTCTTTTTGTTATAATAGCTAAATATTTCTTTTGCTCGACCTTATGAGATGATTTTCTTTTAACTATGTTCCCCTAAAACCATATCAGGTTTGAAAAATAAGAATACTTTAAGAATGTATTCAAGCTCAAAACAAACATTTCTTAAGAATATCGAGGCTGGACAAAATTAATAGTATTCTTATAAAAAAAGAGTGTACGAAACCTGTTTTGGAATGATCGGGTGACTGCCTCTGTGCCCCCTGCCTCTTTTAAGCCCAAATCTAGGGGGCTGGATCCTAGTTAACTACTTAAACAGGAGGGGAGAAAGGCTACATTTCATTGCTTCCCCCTTTCTCTTAAACAACGAACTAACAATACTTTCTCTACTCTATTATATAATTATTGATTTGTTCAGCATATTCAAACATGGCGTGTCCATCTCTGAGAATCTCTTCTTAAAATGTTGCAATGGCTGGGATGTACTTCATCGTGTGGTCGTACTAGACGTTCCGCTCATTTAGTATACAGGGTTTTACGCTTGAAATTCTTACTGATAGGTCTGTAATGGAGTGAAATTCTGACACATGGGTTCAAGATTCTCCGAATGTATCATGCATATCATGCGAAATCATACACTAGGGATTGAAATTCCTTTAATTCATGCAAATTAATACAAAGCCTTTATTACTAATGGGATTCTTTTTCAGACTGTCCAATATGGGACATAGGTAAAGGTGAAGGTGGAACGCAGTTTTCAGCGCCAGGCCTCGACCCTGGCTGTGGCGCTACTATAGCTGGGGCTTGAACCCCGACCTCGCTGAGCCTCTGACACAACGAGCGAGCTGGATTAGGCCATGATCCTACAGCACCTTAACGACGCGAAAGCACCTTCACGACAGGTATAGTCAGGGCTAGAAGGAAGTATCCCCTTGGGTGACTGGTAGCCAATTTTCCTCAAACTATGCATCAATGTCATTTGTTGTTTATATCGTTCCTTACGATGATATATTTATCTCTATCACTATTCAGCTTTATCACAAAGTGCATCGGTCAGCATTGCGCTGTCCACCAACAACGTCCAGCTGGGTGGCAGCTTCCAAATCTCTGTAGCTTTCAGTCCAGTCAATGCAATTGCAATTAATGGAGAGAGACTGCTGAGTCTTAAATGCGGATACCAAGATGGTACTGGACCTTTTATTGCTTTTGTGGAATACAATACTGGCAGTTCAAGCTTACAGCTAGTCACAACTGGCTTCCCACAGCTATACGCTGGAAGATTATCGATAGTCAGTGCAAAGACTATCAGAATTTTCAATGTTAAGTTTGATGATGAAAGAATGAAATACTATTGCATATTGAAATATGGCAGTGGTGGATGGTGGATGCAACGAGGGCCAGACAAGAGTCTCAATAGCTTGAAACAAAGTCTCTCTACAGTGTATGGTATGATGTATAAATTTTTTGTTGTTTAGTTCTTAGGCCATACGGGCACATGCCGACTTACAGGGCCGTATTTCGGGGCTGAAAACTTTTTCAGGGTTGAATATTTCCAGAATTGACTGTATTCTCTGAATTTAATTTCCTTAAGGGTAGTTGTGAACTAGTTCTCTACATCAGGGGTCATGTTACTGGTATTTTGAGATTGTATCGGTCGCTAACACGTAGGGGGGGGGGGTCACTTGGGAATAGCGGATAGCGAAAATCTGGCTATTTTGGAGGCGGGATTGCGGAATTTTGGGTGAAATTTTCTCGCTCGTAAAATGCAGTTTTCTAGGATTGCATGCCCACTATCTTTTAGGCTTGTAATGCTTTAGCCCCGGCCAAACCGTTTGTGTTAAGTTAAATGGTGAGGGCATTTTGGTCACCCCATGTATATTTCGAGCGTTCAAGAAGCTAAAAAAGTGGCCCAGTACTGATAATTACTAAAATATTTTCGGAAATAAAGGAAAACATATCTTCAAGATTTGAGTTATGAATTTCTTACCTCAAATTTCAAGTTCTCGAGGCTTTGCATAGAGGTTCTTTTGGGTCAAGGAAGTTTTATTGATCAGAAGTCACTAGGCTTAAAATGATTTAGGTGTTATCAGTCCTATAGTTATCATAAAACGAATCTTTATCAAGCGTTCATTTTTCTTACAGCACAACCATGGTTTTCCAAAACATTACTGCCAGATATTTCACACGTGTTTGAAAAAGAAACTTTGATGTTAAACTGTACTGTCATCAGCAGACCAGTATCATACATATCCTGGTCATTTGATAAAACTATCAATGGGCTGCAGAGCAATAAGGTTATACCATATGCCAATTACTATGTATCAGTAACATCAACTCTCACAATCTCGAATATTTCAAGATCATTAAATGGAACGACGATTAAGTGCATGGGAGCACCGAGATTTGGTACTACTATATGGCAGCCGACGACAATGGTTGTATCTTGTAAGTTTATTCTATCATTCTCTTTGACCTCTCTTTGCCTAATCTTGATGCTTTCACCGTATAAACAACCTGCGGTTAGGTAGTTAAGAGCGAATGATTGTAACGATACGGGAAAAAGCGCACTTTTCTCAACCTCGTACCCAGGGCAAATATCTATGTGAACTGTGAACACTGCGCTGCCCCATACTGTATCTGTTGCGGGCTGAGCTAACAAAAACAACAACAGATATACCGTATAAGACATGATAGTCTTTCGCCCTGCCAAGCAGGGCTTCTTCAGAGTGTGATAGAATCACTTTTTTTGATTCTATCACACTCTGAAGAAGCCCTGCTTGGCAGGGCGAAATATTAGTTTCTTTTAAAAAATATTTTAATTCGAAACCATAGTCTATCTTTTGTTTTCTGCGTCGCGGTGTTCCTGCTTGGTTTTTTATATTTATCTCTTCGCCGCAAGAAAGACTTCTACACGCAGCAGCCAGTTAAGTGGTCTTTCCTTTTTCAATTTAAATATCAAAGGCTTGTCATGATAAGTGGTGACTATCATGTCTGATACGGTGTCAGAAACAGCCTTGATAAGTCCGAATATATTTAACAACAGATATACTTGGAAACAGAGTTGCACTTTTCTAGCACAAACAAAGATTGAATTGAATTGCAAAACAGAAACAGTGTCAATGCCGACATTTTCATCCGAATTAGCCACTGTACTCAGTGCAATATCTCGATCATTTTTCTGAACAAACAGCGTGGTATTGTTCGAAAGTTTGAAAGATAAGGGCAAGGGTTAGTAATAAGTGTCGTTGCTGAAATCATCGCTGGATGATTAAACCGCTCTCTTGACGCAAGTGAACAGGTGCAGAGGCTACAGAAGCATATGTTCATAAGCATTTGCAAAGGTCTCTCGCACAAGGACTAAAGTTTTTAGCAAATTTCACATTCTTCTTTTATTAAGCGAGTTCAGTAGAAAGTTTAAATAGATAGCGCGTACAAGAAGTCTGTTGTGTTGGGCAAGGCTGTTTCTAAGACTTTGTTTACTTTCTATATTTACCAATAAACTGAATAACTTCTAAATAGAAGCTTAGCATCAGTGTTACTTGTTAAGTTACTTGCTCTAAGATTTTTGTCGTCTCAGAAAAATCTCTTGCAAATTTCAATTGCAATTTACCTTTCAAGGTACTTACTCTTGTGAAACTTGGAATGGAGGCTGCAGTTATGTTTGCTCTGAGAATAACACGTCTATTCAAAGTTCCTGCTCTCCAAATCAAGCATTAGAGGCTGGTGTCACTGCAAAGTCAAGAAAGACAGGTTATTTTCCTTATTAACTTTTCAATAAAAACCCTTGCCCGTTCGTCGAGACTGCTCTTGTATCTCTTATTTTATCATTATTATCATTTCTTGGTTATCCAGAGGAAATTATTTCGGACTGTTTCCTTAGAAGATCGCAAGTTTTTCGGCTGATAAAAATTTAATTAACTTGGCCTTGAATTCCTGTTGAAGTTTTATCAGACTTTTTGCTACAGGGCTGCCATAGCAGTGTGTTAAGTGCAAAGTCCTCCTATTCTTCTTAGTTCAACGTTGTTTTAGGCTTAGCCTTTACCTTCGTCTCAGATGATGGAATAAAGAAAGAGGCAAACGCGAGGCATGCCTTCATCAGAGTATATTATCAGTGCCGGGTTCAAAGTGGTATTTTAGCGTACGCTATTTAAAAGAGGTGTTATATGGAATTCATCGTTTCATTTCATATGCCATCTTGCGTGAGGGATGTATGTCTTTTCCAAACTATACGTGTCTTCTAAGTCTTCGTTTCTTTGGACTTAAATGGCTTTCGATCAGAATTATTGTCAATGTTGTAGCTACTAGGCCAAACGAGAGGCATAATCATTTTTAACAGCAATAAATGATATCTTTTGCAGATACTTGCATGATTGTTAACCCGTGCAGCAGCAGCGAAAGGATCATTTATCAACCAAACAACGCGCATAATTGCCCGTGTCTCACAGGATATTACGGCAAGAGTTGTAGTGTGCATTTGAGGGAATGCAGTGCTAGTTCTTGTGGTACAAAAGGCATATGCTTAAATGGTCAAGAAACCTGTGGTTGCATAGACGGCTTCACTGGGAGACACTGCTCAATCGACATAGATGAATGCCATAATAAGACCCAATGCATGAACAATGCTACTTGTATCGATGGAATTAATTCTTACACATGCCAATGCCGAGATGGTTTCAGCGGCAAGCACTGCTCAGTCGATATAGATGAATGCCATAATAATACAAATTGCATGAACAAGGCAACGTGCATCGATGGCATTAACTCTTATACATGCCGATGCGCTGATGGTTTTACCGGTAAGCACTGCTCCATCAATATAGATGAATGCCATAATAATACCAATTGCATGAACAATGCCACTTGTATCGATGGTATTAATTCTTACACATGCCAATGCCGAGATGGCTTCAGCGGCAAGCACTGCTCAGTCGATATAGATGAATGCCATAACAATAGCAATTGCATGAACAAAGCAACGTGCATCGATGGCATTAATTCATATACATGTAAATGCGCCGATGGTTTTACCGGTAAGCACTGCTCCATCGATATAGATGAATGCCATAATAATACCAATTGCATGAACAATGCAACTTGCATCGATGGCATTAATTCATATACATGTAAATGCACTGATGGTTTTACCGGTAAGCACTGCACCGTCGACATAGATGAATGCCATAATAATTTCAAATGCATGAACAATGCACTTTGCATTGATGGTATTAATTCTTACACATGCCGATGCGCTGATGGTTTTGCTGGTCAGCACTGCTCTATTAACATAGATGACTGCCACAATAATACCACTTGCATGAACAATGCAAGTTGTATTGATGGTATAAATTCATATACATGCCATTGTAGAGGTGGTTATACTGGGATGCACTGTGAGAAATTAGACCCATGCTTCAAGAATAAATGCAAAAATGGCATCTGCATCGGTAGCAAAGTATCATATAAATGCCAATGTTACATTGGATATACGGGTGAATTTTGTGATGCAGATATCGACGAATGTAAATTACAACCTAAGAATGTATGCAATCATGGGTCTTGTGTTTCTGGTAACAATACCTTTCACTGTAAATGCCTCGACTGGTATATTGGTGATCAATGTGATATTGACCAATCGCCATGCCGGAGCAATCCCTGTGGTAATAGAGGCACGTGCGTGATCAAACCAGGTGTCGGCTTTGTTTGTAATTGTAACGATGGATTTACTGGAACGCGCTGTGAACAGAAACCCAAGCCTTGTGACGTGAAACCATGTGTGAATAAAGCAACGTGTGAAAATGTAGATGAAGGTGGAGGCTGATCTTTAAATGCAATTGTATGAAGGGGTATGGCGGAAATACTTGTCAATTCTTTTACGGTGAGTGTTTCTTTAAAAATTCGCTTTGTTTCTTAAAAAAACATGTATCTGTGCTTCTGTGATGCCACATAAAAACCAATGAAAGTTATTTTATATGGTTAGGTTCGTTGAATCTGCGTATAATATTAAGCCAATTTCTTGGTTTTCTTGTAAAACAATTTTTCCTCTTTCTTTTAGGTAATACCGCTGTCAGGGTAACACTGAAAACTAAGGTGCGTTTGCATTCTTCTAATGGAACGGCTCTGGGTTCTGTCTCTTTATGAAAAAAATAGACCTATTCATAGAGGCCTGGATCGGTGCGACATTTTTCTGTAAGACGGTAGACATTGAGTGAGGAAATCCTCTCCGCGTTCAAAGACCAGAATTACTGTCGTTTCAGGACAGGAAGTGCGGCAAATTTTGCTGCAAATTCACGTTAAGTGGGAGTTAAAATGAAAGAAAGGATTTTTGTGAGTTACTTGCATCTTGTTTCCTGAATTTCTACAGATATTCATAATGTCACAAATTCCTTTCCTCTTTTATTCTTTCATTATTCATGAATTAGAAGTAAAATCTGCTGAACTACCTCTCGTTAAGCGGCTACAATCAAGGTCGTTGCAGGTGGATAGGACTCCCTTACTCAATATATCTACCATTTTCCAGAAAAATGTACTGCCGACCCAGACCTCTATGGAAAGGTCTATTGCAACACTTTTTTTCATTTACGAAAGTTAGCACCCCTCCAAACACTTTCAACAGGCGTTAAATTCTTTCAACGAGGAAGAAGGAGAATCCATAGATAATAGCAAAAATCTATTTAGGCAGTTCCACTTTATTTTATCAAAGATGGTGCATTTGACCTTTCAGGAACGGTGCACGTCGGGAAATCGTTCATGCACCTTACTACACGAAATTAAAGCGATACAGAACATAGCGCCGTGAATGAAATTTACGAGGACAAAAGCCAACGCGAAAAAATTAACGTCAATTAAGACAAAATCACGATTATTGATCTATCTAAGGTTGGTACCTGGCCTAAGGTACCGAAACGCATGCAGTTAGGCTCATATCGCATGAGCACAAATTCGTATTCGGCCTATAAGAATAATTTCACCAGCCGCCCCATTCTCAAATGCCAGACACGTTTCGCTCTTATTGGAGCTCGTCAGTAACATGTGTGAGAATCGAACCAGGGTTTATTGCGTGAGAAGCACTAATCATAGAAGTGCTAATCACAAGACCACCGGAGCTGGGCTGACTGGTGAGTAACTGCGTGAGTTCCAATAAGCTCCAAAAAGAGCGAAACGCGTCTGGCATTTGAGAATGGGGCGGCTGGTGAAATTATTTATATTGATCTATCGCTTTAATTTCTTGCAATAAGGTATAATGCCGTACTTACAATTTGGTGTTGAATTTCATGTGTCCACGTCCCTTATAAGATTATAACCCTTTTTTCTTGCTCGTTATGCACTGGGGGGGGGCTGTACTAAGTGTCTATCTAAGTGTTATTTCTCCCGTTTTATTGAGCAGAAAGCAAAGCCATTCAACGAAACTGCATTCAGAAATGCAATAGCAAAATCAATGAATGATTTCTGTAGCAAATCGCCTGAAAGTTGCCCACAAATTGTAGCAGACAAAAATTTGACAAAGTAAGTACATAAACTTTCTTTCATAGGCAAAGCTACCGGTTAATAAGCAACTAGGGCTGGATCAAATCATGATCAAATAAACGTTTAGCAAATTAAGGGTTCATTTTTTCATTTTTTTTCATTTCATTTTTTTTCATTTAATATATTTGCTACTGGGAGGGTAGCACATTCAACACAAAGGTGCTGATTTACAAGTGGCCCTCCCTTAAAACGATACAAAATAAACTAAATTAAAAACTTACTTACAATGTTAATAATAATACATCTAATTTTAATTAATTATGAACTAAAAGATTTTTTCAAAGTCTTTTTGAAAAGACTGAGAGAAGATGCCTGCTTTGACTCGGCTGAGAGGCTATTCCAGATCTTGGCTCCTCTGTAAGAAAAAGATTTCTGGCCACCCGTTGTTTTTTTTCAGGGGTAGCCGTAGATCACTCTCTGTATTTCGAAGGGTATAAGAGGAGTGCTCACAGTTCTTCATAAAAAGACCACTCAGGTATTCCGGAGCCAAACCATTCAGGGACTTGAAGACCATCGTTTGTGACTCATTTTCAATTAGGTCCTGGATAGTCTTCCAGCCCAGACGCTCAATAATTGGTTTGCTTGGGGCATCAAAGCTGCTATTTGTCATGATTCTAGCAGCGCGGTTTTGCAGTTTTTGTAAATGGTTGATTTCAGCTCACGATTCAGTAAAGAAGCTAAGCAACTAAACAGCGAGGGATATGTTACTTTTGTTGACCTCTTTTAGTAAAAGACATTCTGTTTATACATCAGCCATTTAATCATTTCATGCATGACTATCTCTTAATTGTACTGAACTTCAAAATTCCGAAGAAAAGCGTAAAATTTTCTCTCTGAAACTCCGAAAAAATCTATTGCAGCGGAATTGATGCATAGATATGGATCGAAATGCAAGTACACTAATTAGAAAGGATAGAGCTAGTTTGCAATTGTGTTTGAGCATCAATCAGCTTCCAAGGCACTGGATGCAGTGGTCCATTTATCCAATAAAATGGAAGATTCAAAGTGAGGAAACAAAATCTTTCCTTCGACTTTCAGTTTAAAATTGACAGATTCCAAACCCTTAATGAACAATGACCTTGCTCTGCTAATTAATGCAATGGTTGCGAAGCGAGGGGATGGACTGCATTCCCAGTGTCGTGTTAGAGACATTTATTGGGGGATCTATCTATATTTTTTCAACAACTGAGTCAATCGATTTTCAACCATGCTAGGAATACCATTGCACGGGGGTGTCATTTCTGGGGAGTGGAGGCTCCTTGCAAACAAAAGCAGGTACGGCCCTGATTTTCCTAATACATTTCAGGCAAGAGTTATGATATAGCTTTGGTATTTTTCGAACCTTGCAACCTTTTGTCCGAATTTGGGATCAAGAATCCCCGTCCCCCCGTCGAGTGATGAAATGACGTTCAGTAAGAAAATATACATCCCCTGGTCAGTGGTTAGACTCACTACAAAAGCCATAGATTTGCTCCCAGCCCCCCACGCAACACAGCCCGCTCATACTGAGCTGCCGCCATTAACAACAGCAGCAACTATTTTTTTGACTTGACATTTTTTGAATGAATTTAATTGAGGTGAAGGCAGTGAAAACTACGACTCGTGTAGTATTCAGAGATGCCCGTTGCATAGTGTCTCTTAATCGAAACTCCACTATATATGGACGGCCACATTAAAAGGAAAGATGTATCTAATTCACATTTTTGTCTTCTTTCTTAGTCACAAGAGATTTCGCCGAAGCCCAACCAAACCGTACGTCTACAAATCAAGTGACGTAAAATTCATTTCGGGGTATCCAAAAACTAAACCGGATGGAAGAATAGTTATCCGGTTTTTCGTCACATTTGACAGCAGTTCGTCATTCCCTGGCAAACCGGGCAACTCGACTGCAACCCCGAAGAATATGGCTGTAGTCAACCCAAGTACAGTAAAGAAGGCGTTGGATGATGATAGAGATACGTCTTCATATGGATTTAATATTCAGTCCGTTGAGGTTGTCCATACAACTAGCGAAAGTAAAGCGAAGAAATCGAATGATACATCAAAAACATTGGCTATTATTATTGCTATCTTGACTATAGCAGTTGTTATTTGCACCATTGTAGGCGCATATCTATTTTGGCGTCGATATCAAAGGTAAGCACTACCGTGTAAGTACGCTCCCTCGAATAAGCGGCACCCTTAAGCTACCTACCAGGTTGGTAAAAGGCACTCATTTGACAGTGTATGTCCAAGCTCTTGGTCGGAGGAATCATGAGACACCTTTTGCCAGTCGCAGCAATACCTTATCAGTTTTTGTCAAAACGTTTAGTTTATTCATAAATTTTCAAGTAATTGATCCTATATGAGAGATTTTTATAGTGCCGGTGCTTAATAGGGAAAATATGGTATTAGGCTAATAAAAAGCCTCTCTTTTTTATTGCGTCCTCGAAAAGTGCCCCCCTCTGAAACTTTAATTTTGCAATAAACGCCCCCCTTTCCCCACCATTTCCTTGGAGACCACTCTGAAAAAAAGGACGTTTATTGGAAGAGAAAAAAGAGAGTTGTTTATAACAGAAGAGAGTTAGCTGGCTTTCTTTCTCTTCGTATTTTTTCTCTCCATACGAGTATAAACCAGCATCTAATGCAAGTATGTAAATGTGCCGAAGGCGTACAGCGCTCCAGAGGTGTTCCTAATTAGGAGGGTCAGGGGGCATGCTCCCCCAGAAAATGTTTCAAAATACGACCTCAAGATTGGCTTAGATTGGCTTTTCTTGGCAGTTTTCTTTTGAGAGGACATTTTACTAGAGGGGGGGCAACTTTATGAAACTAGGTGGGCAATGATAGGGACTAGGGGGGCCTCTCTAGTTACTATATTGAAAGAGGCCCTGCTTGGGAATGAATTTAGCCAATTGTATCATTGTTCAATAGTTTATTCGAGGGTATCATTTTAGTAGAAAGTGTTCTAGCTAAGTGTACCATTCTCGTAAAATTGGTTTAAGTAACGGTACCACTTTGAATGTGCAGACCCCTATTAATCATTTAGACAAGAAGTCCCCCTCCCCCCCGTGCATAACTCAAAGCCTTCACATTTAAACCTCTCTTGCTCCCCATCGAATAGCTGGATTGAAGTTGTATAACTCGTATACCATTTCGTCTTTCACTCTTACCCAACTCACCAACCAGATAAAACTTTTTTTGCGTTTAAAGGTTGGATCCATTCACGAAAAGTGGTCGTTCTGAATCTGATACATCGAAATGGATGACGAATCGTTCTTGCAATGAAGAGAATAAAACAATTAGTGTAAAAGACATCAAAACTGCCAAGGAAAGTATTGGAAGGGCAAAGAAAGAAAATCAGGCTAAGCCGAATGAATACATAAACATGGTTGCACTGCAAGAAGAGTCAGGTCAGAGTAATCAATATGTAAACATCGATAAAGATGTACCAGAAAATACAATTAGAAATAGTCAATACGCTAACATGGATACCATTCTCAGAGAAAAGCGTTCAATTCCATTATATGACAATATGATACAAGACGATTCAGATATCATGCAAAATGATTCAGATTATTTACAACCTGTTGTTTTACACGAAGATGATTTGTATTTGAAAATTATAAATTAACCCTTAAAACAACTGGACCGAATAATTTCGGGTATTAATGCTCAGACGATTTTGTAAATATATCAATATACCTTTTACATGAGCGCCGTTATGGCGTTATGGAAATTTTGCACAACTTAACTTAAAGTGGTTATGACGCCAAAATTTTTTTCTTGATTATGGTCAATTTGAGTATGCTGATAACGAAAATCGAAACCAAAAATCTCACAAATCCTTAGTTCATTAGTAATCGGGGTTTCAAACTCGAATTTCCCTCCAAAAAAGTGTCCCAGCGGCCTGGGTCGAGTGACGTAAAGTGTTTGTGTCGACGAGGAAGTGCAAAGGCGAGCAATAAGAAATGGAATATATTTTGACAAGAAAATCGCACGAGAACAACAATTTATCACTTTTTGGAACAAAATAAAAAGCAGATGACCAAGAAGAAAGCTTTAGGCTATTTTTGAGGCCTGTAGCGGTCATATGAAGTTGATATGTTCGTAAACTTTGATGAAGAAGCTGACAGTGCAGTGAATCCAGGATGAAACGGTAGTGGAGTAGGCTGAAGTCAACTTATTTATTATTCGACCCAGAATATGGAAGTATTCATTTTCTAGACAAACCGCAAGTAAAATTATAGCTTTATTTAACATAAGAACTGGAAATCCTTTCTTCAAAAAAAATTATGTCTAAAATTAATCAAGCGTCCGTCGGTTCACATCTTGATCTCGCAAAAAACGAGCGGTCAATGAAAGGTACTCCAAATGTTACAAATAAAAACAAAATAGGTAACAAACCTAAATTGTAAGCGAGACATTGGGTAAAAAAAATTTTTGCAATAATTTACTCTTAGAAAGCACCTTTATATTTAAATTTTCACGTACAAGATCTTTTGTGGTGTCTTTCTTGGTGAAGATAGAGAAATTATATCTTCATTAAACGTTTATTAGGACTTTGAAGAGTTTTAGAGAAATACTATGCATTTATAAATATTTGGAAACAATATTAAAAATTATATCTTGATTTTATTTGGCATCCTTAGAGTTTCTTCGACTTCAGGCGAAGGGCTTTTTAGTTATTTATTGATTTCTTATGAGAGGTTTCTTAGAAAAGAAAACGAAAAAATTGAGTATTTTTCTTAGTAATAGAGAATGTTTTCATAATAATGAATTTAAGACTTTCGCGTGAAATGATGTCTGTTCTGCACTTTATAAGAGCAGCAGCGGAGAGGATATTCTGTTCTGCTTTATTTCCTTGAGATTCAGAACTTTTCTTCGATTGAATGTCAATGTAATTTGAGTATTGAACTCAAACAGTTCATGCAGATCAGAAAAACAATTGTAACATCAGAAAGAACAATGAAACCTCAGCGTGCTTTCATCACATTATGGCTTGGCACTTACCTTCGCTGAACTCGAGAGGAGTGTCGTTGGGAAAACGCTTCTCTCGCCGCACAGACAAAATAAAAAAATAAGGAAAAATCTTTTTTGGTATATTAAAACATTGTTACAGAGGTTGAAGTTAAAATTTTTTAACTTCTGCTCAGCTGACGGGCGTAAACAAGCCTTGGAATCTGGAACTTCTAAGGCTTCTCTGTTGATGCTGAGATCCGACACAAACACTTTACGTCACAGAGATCTGGGACGCAGCGGTCTGACCGCGTTTTTCTTGGGACACTTTTTATGCAGAGTGGGTGAAATAAAACCCACATTTTGTAATAAAATAATTTGCAAATCAAAAAACAAACTACACCATCGTTATCAGCGATGTTTGTTTCATAAAGTAAGCCAATAAAAATTTTGGCGTCATAACCACTTTAATGGAGATATTGATAACGATTTCATAATCAACGTCTTTTAGAACGCTCCAACCACCTGCCTCCTACTTCTGTCACTCTGATATGTTGGCTGGGTTAAGTTTTGATCCTGATTTTAACCAGCAATACCATTCTGGATTGAGAAAATTAATACTATTTTATCGTTGTTAGCCATAAAATTGAGATTTTTTGAGGAACAGACAAGGCTGATTCAGGGATTGAGAAGTTAACCCTCTATAATGTTAAGGTGAAGAGATCAAGTAAGAGATTGGTCATTTCCGTATGGTCAATTACAAACAAACAAACATGGAAAGACTATCTTTTACTGATCACTTCTAGGATCACTTGACTTCCAGAATGAAT
>JACTAT010000039.1:2815326-2828881 GCA_014526335.1 Chrysaora quinquecirrha | reverse complement strand
CTTACAGAAGGATAAGAATGATAGCTTACTAAAACCCCTGAATAAGTGGTGGGATCAATGAAAGCTACATCAGTATGTCTACCTGTCTGTGTCCAAAAATTTTGGGGCATAGACAGTGCAAATTTTATTCTACTGTTTTCAAAGGTAAAAATCAACTTCTGAGAACATCAAACGAGCTTTAAAAGATTATAAAACACTAGTTTGCTGCACAATGTTATAAAAATCTTTGGACAGGCAAACTGCACCTTTAATTATGGATACTGCAAAGGAAATTGCATTCAAACTTCTTTATAATTTTTGCGAAATTTGAATAAAGGAGCTGTTGCTTATAACTTTGAAATGGAACATCCTCAAAAGTAGCTTTTTTTAAGACACTATTTTGTGGCAGCCAATTAAAGTATCTCAAAAGCTGTGAAAGAGTTATACAATCATTCTCTCAACAATTATCTTATCATGACCATCACAATCAAGGGTAACCAAGATTTTTTGGGACAGCAATGTGGACCATTTCAAAAGGTCCAAAGAATGGTGTGGTAAAGTCTGATCTTAGCCTAACCTATACAAAACTTTGAAAAATGATAACTCACATTTTGCATAGTATCATCATCTGGTTCTTCTTGAGGATCAGCCCAGTCAACAGTAGGAGTGATGTTTCCAAAAACTCTGATTTTTCCACTCATCAATCGTCTTCTGGCTAATGAAGCTGCTTTGTGACTTTCGTATTGTAAGAATGCAAATCCCTATTCTTTGTTTTATCTTCTGAGGATATGTAAACAATAACATCGATGAGACCCTCGGTGACCTTTGCAAACTCATCTTGGATCTGCTGCTTTGTTTTTGACTTTGGGATGGATCCAATAAAGAGCCGATCATTTGGCAAAGACAAGCAAACTCCAAGTTTACGTCCACCTCTTACTTCCTTTTTGTCCATTTCTTTGACCGCTTGTTGTGCGGACTCTTTTGTTGCAAAAGTGACGAATCCATAACCTTTATTCAAACCAGTGAAGGAATCGATCATAAGACGGAAGTCATAGATCTGTCCGAATTTTTCAAACATTGGCACAAGCTCATCTTCAAACATGTCACGAGGAAGTTTTCCAACAAAAACCTGAGAGCAAAATTTCTAAAAGAAAGAAAACCATTAATTAGCATGGAACCAGTCCAAAGACTTCGGCTTATATCAAATTTTCTAACTTTTATACAAAATTTAAAAAATTGTGATAAACAGCGAGAAAATTGTCTTTGATGGACCCAACAATGCTTATTGTCTATGACAGACCTGACAATGCTTACCACAACTATCCATTTTTATCTAGAGTTCGGATTCTCTTCCAGGGATCTCTAGAGATTTTGCCATGTCTGTAGGCAGGAAAATGTCCTTAGTAGAAAAAATTGTGGAGTTGTTCTTGCTGCAGGTTTTTCAAAGGTTGATCACATGACATTTTTCTTTCTAACAATTTAGGAATTTATTCTGAGATAAAGGTTCACATATGTCAAAGACCCCACTTGCGATTTCAGATTTGTGGTAGGTACCTAAGAAATTGTGTTGTACCAATTGCATGACAGTGGTTTTCTCTCATGGATTGGTCATACCAGTCATTTTCAGCTTTCGAGGTTGCTTTTGCTAGTTGCATGCAAAGTTCTTTGCCTGACTTCAGCTTAAGATCTAAGCTACTAGGTTGAGTAAAGATTTTTTTTAACATGCCATGGAGTGTTTTTTATGAATTGCCTTCAATTTTCACAATGAAAATGTTTTTATTCTCTTTTTATTTCTGTTTTAATTCAGTTTGTGGAATCTTAGTTTACAATGTAAGGAATTTACATCCTCAGGAAGTCCCCTGGGGAACTGAAAAAATCTCAGTCATTCTCAAATTTAGATCCTGACTTCAAAAAAACGGTATAAGTTTCAAATTTATAAACATCCAAAATATTATCACAAACACCTGCAAAAAAAAGCACAATTCTACATAATTAATCAACCTCAACTTCAAAACATGGAAAGTTGGACTTTTATTATAAAAATGTGCTTTATTTGTAAAAATAGATTTTGATTTAAATGAATTTTTACCTTTGGTCCTTGGCCTGGAGCTGGCCCTTCCCAACCAGGTGGCGGACCGCCATATTTTCTTTGACCAGTTGTAATGTCTAAAGAGTAACCAGTACGAGTTAGCAGCTCCTTGACTTTATCTTCGTTAGGACCGGCTCTTCCTTGAGCTTCTTCTCCACCAGTCTTTTCTTTTTGCTTCGTTTTTGTTCTGTGAGTCTTCATGACACCACAGAGAAACGCACTTTTGTTCTGGACATGAGACAAGTCGCTTTTTGAGAATTGATCAATAACTTGGATCGCATCATCCTCGCTGAATTCTTTCAATGCATCTAAGGCTCTATCGTCGAGTTCCTCTGGGGTGATAACTCCACTTTGAACAAGAAGATCAACCCTTGCAGCTAGCCTTTCAGTGAAGCCTTGCCCCTGCAGCGAACTGTAAAATTCAGTGTACGATTGGCCTTCTATTTGCTGTTGTTCTTCATACTCGTACGGTTCTTCCTTGACACCTTCAGCGTACTGCCCTTGGTCTTCTCCCATCATCTGTCCTTCTCCATTACCAGCATAGTTCTCCTCATAATACTGTCCCTCTGCATACTCTTGATCAGCCATAATTATTGAAAATAACAAGGTTTTAAATGTTTCAAAATACAAAATGACAAACTTAACACTTTACTCTGCTTCGGCCTCAACGAAAAGGAACAGGTGGGCGAACAACGAGAAGCATGGAGACAACGTGTTCTCGATCTCTAGGGATGCCATTGGATGTAGAGGGCCATCATCGGACCAATCAGATTTCGCAGTAGGTTATGAGAATTTATGGTTTCATCAACATTGTTTCACACAGGGATTTAGAACAGCGCGATCTTCCGTTAGGTTTTGGGAAGTTCTCCTGGACTGTTTTTCATCTCATCTTTGTCCTTTGATAACGACAGAATTTATTTGTAACAAAACCCTAGAGTGGGCCAAGTATTTCCTGCCATCTATGGGCAAACTTGATGTAACAAACAAAATTTCAAAAGCGAAAGGTGTGAACCAAAGCAATTCTAGGGTCCTGGCCAAATGATCAAACATTGTTGGTGAAACATTTGCAATTTGCTTTACAAGCCAAGCCATGTTTGACAGTTTGGCCATTGAAAAACTTCAAAAACATTTTCTGCCCATCACAAGAAAAAATGTTTGACAAGGAATGTTTTACCAATGGCCAAACGTGACAAAATGTTTTTCGAGAAGCAAATTTCAGGTGTTTGACAAACAGTGTTTGATCATTTTCCCCATTTTCGAGAAGCATTCTTTCCTGGAACGTATTTTCCCTTTGGAAAAGGATATTTTTTATCAGTATCTTTTAAGGTTGAAAGCATGTAAAAGTCTATTAAGAACTTAACAATCGAAAGACAGCTACTTTTTGAGACACGACACAAATTGAAATTCTGTGACATTAAAACAAGTTCTACACATGTAACCAATCTCCCTCATACAAAATACACCCAAAATAAAAAACAGTTAACCAAACAGTTAGATTTTCGAGAAAACGTAAGCCCAACAAATCATGAAATACTCTAGATAAAGTTTTTTTTACTGCGACGCGACTATTACCATTACACATACTTGTTTGAAGCGCACGGTTGTATTAATACGAAGTCTGTGCGGATATTTATACTAAGAAGGCGAAAATCTTCACGGCGAAAGCAGAAGTCGAAGTAAAAACGCACTACCCGTAAGGATTAAACCATTCTAGATGCGAAGAATTTCGCCTATTCGAGATCCAGCCCATCCAGCCATCCGGCCCTGGCCAAACGATCAAACATTGTTTGTCAAACATTTGCAATTTGCTTTTCAAGCAATGTTTGGCGGTTTGGTCAGGTCGCTAACATTGCTTGGCGAGAAAAAATAACCTTAATTGCACGACATTTTCTGTTTGTCATTAGCAAAAAATGTTTGAACAGCAATGTTTTGCGAGTGGCCAAACAGCACAACATTTTGTTTGATAAGCAAATTCCAGATGTTTGACGAAAATATTTGATAGTTTGGCTACGGCCTAAGTAGGGGGAAGCAATGAAAAAGGAGGCTGGTCAACGAGCAAAGCATTTTTTCCAAATCTTGACTTCTTGGTAAAAATTTCTAATTAATGCCACATAATCGAAAATAACTTCTTATACAACACTTAACTGAATCTTTAACTTGATTGAATAGTGTGTCAAGTGAAACCTTTCTGTTAGATACTAGGGGGGGGGGACTTGCTATAATTAAGGGGTACCTTCTACCTTTTTTCCGAAAAGTGCGTAATTATCGGTATCATTTTTAGAAGTGCTGAATTATGGGTATTATTTGAGGAAACATATGGAATTTTGGGTACTATTCTGGGTCTGGAAAAATATTGCAGAATTATTAGGAGGGAAGCAAGCATAGTATTTATGAATCGAATTTCAGTCAGAACTGATAACTTTATACCCCATAAGCAAGGTTGCCCTTAAACATTACATGCTTTTCATCAGATGATTTTGTTGTGTCTGAAATATGCTCTTTGCCTTGCGGAATTCTGGGTCACAATTTTTCGGTCATATGCGGAATTTAATCAAAATTTTTGAACTAAAATGGCACGTCCCCATCCAAAACTAGGGTTTGATACCCATACCCCCCAAGGTTAAATAAAACAGATGTTAGAAGATCAAATACTGATGAAAGTTGGAGTTTTAAGCTAAAACAAACAAAGCTCAAAATTCAATGGTAAGAAAGAAGGTTTCCAATAAGCACTTGGGGATACAAAAGGTAAAAAAAATGGTGGTATGGTAGGGGAACTACTAGACTTATTACATGAGTTGTAGTTATCTCTATTGAGTCTATGCCGACGCTCAAACAACTCTGAGCAAACAGCTGTATAGTTGCTGTTGTGCTTTCAAGACGTTTTGCCCAACTTCCAAAACGCCCAACTTCCATTTCGCCCAGCCCGCTAAGACGTTTCGCCCAACCCATCGTGGTCGTTTCGCCCAACCTGAAATGACACAGACAACTTCTTTCGTGTAGTTTGTCAATTATTTGATTGATAACTCTGCCCCCAAACCCCCGATTTTGACACTGGTGACTGTTTTAGTCAAAACAATATGATAAATAGCAAGTATTAGTTGGGCGAAACGACCAAGAATGTTGGGCGAAAAGTCCAGATTGGGC
This sequence comes from Chrysaora quinquecirrha, assembly GCA_014526335.1. NCBI lineage: Eukaryota > Metazoa > Cnidaria > Scyphozoa > Semaeostomeae > Pelagiidae > Chrysaora > Chrysaora quinquecirrha. The sequence continues at coordinate 2,823,669 of JACTAT010000039.1, read as the reverse complement.
GAAAAGGAAGTTGGGCGAAACGGAGGTTGGGCGAATCGACCAGATACCGCTGTTGTTGTTGTTGTTGCTGTTTGCGAAGCGTTGGACTCATGTAATAAGTCTAGGGGAACTACTATGCAGGACCATGGAATTAAACCATATGGCAGCAAAACAGATTGTAATACGTTTATACATGCATAGGTATTACTGAAGTTTGACAAAGAATATCAGTTTGATCAACTAGCCCTTTACACTGTTCACTTCAATGTATCTTCGGTGTTTATTTGCTAAATATACGTTCATTCATCACCAATTTGACGCAACCTTGTTAAGAGTCTTTAGCAGTGTCTATTTTGTATTCCTTTGCTACAGTCCTTGCCATATCAAATGCCTGTAAATGCATCAGCAGTGAAATACATTTCTTTATCATCAGCCTAAAATAGAAAAAACAACGGTTAATCAGTTTCTATTCAACCAAAAATTGTGGTCTACTCTTTACCGTTTATTGAAGGTAAAATCGTGGTCGCAGGCTTTTGGAAGGCAGTAGGAATGGTTGGCAACTTGTTCAATATGGTCATCAGTTCTAGTTTTTGCTACTTTTGATCCAAAGAAAGGTATATTGTTGTTGTAAAAGAAGTTGCTTCTGCCGTCAAAGTCAGCGTTAGCAAGAAGGAGGACCTAAATGCAAAAATACCACATTAGGTTCTCAGAAAGTAGCTAAGGCAAACACTTATTGAAAATGAGAGATGAGATTGATGCTAGATGAAAATGAGAAAAATAACTTACTTTGCCTTTTTCTTTTCAATATCAGAATACCCAAGTGAAGACTTGAATATGTTCCCTGCAAGACTGTTCAAAAATCTTGCAAATGGTTGAAGGTTTCGAGGGATGTTTTCAGTGCCATCGAGAAGACTTTTTGGCAATATACTTATGACCTAGAAATTAACAAAAACACAAAATTCAAAATACCGTTAGGAAGCAAAATCGAAAAGCATTCTTATAACGAGAAATCGATACCCCTACAATAAACTACCTTCTTTCATGGAGGCAGGATTCATTAAGCTACAATCCTGGCAAAGTGATATTGGAAAGACAGAAAATTCTAGTCGGTGAAACAAATTCTACAAACCCCCAACCCTATAAATCCCCCCTACGTAATTTTATGCAAAGAGGTAGCCCTGGGATAGTAATGCAAGAATAAAGAGCATGTATCCCAGCTCTGTGTACTGAATACAACATAGAAACTGCAGGAAGGTTTTCGGAGCTGTATCAAGTGAGCAGACTGGTATTCAAAGCACAATGCCAATCCAGTAGCACTTTTCTGATTGCTTCATTTCGATTAGCACATGGATACATATCTCGACAGTCAATTCTCTCGACTGTTTTGAAAATTCATACCCTGAGGAATATCAGAGGGAAAAGCTTTGAACTATGTTGAAATAAAAAAATATGAAAAATAATTGAATCGATCGTTCTGCCTACCTCTTTGCATTTTTCAAGACAGTCTTGAGAGTTTGACATCTGCTGGAGAGCCACAATCAGGTAACGATTGAGAACACTGTCTAGGCCGAGGTCTTGTATGACTTTCATTGATAACACACCCTTCCAAGAAAGGATATTTCTGAATAACTGCAACAAAGTAAACAAGAATTAATTACGTAAAGACAATACCCTGTGTATGATAAAATTTGCTCATAACGTACCAGATTCTACTGTCTTATCAAGTTAGGGTTATATCTGCATTATAATTGTTGGCAACTAACTGAACAGCCAACAGTACATCCACCATTTAGGAATGATCTTTAATGTCATGTCATGACGCCACTATGGATAATTCTCGAACCCCAACTTTACTGAGCTCCTTACAGCGCAAACAGGCTGGGTTACACCACAAAGCCAAGGGATCATCAAGATTGTCACCTGTCCTTTTTCCCAGTATGATCATCAGGTTGCTCACAAGCGTGATTTCCCAAAGTACTAAAGAGCGAAGTACTAAAGGGCTCACTGATCAGTAAATGCTAATCAATGTTATAAAATGAGTCCCTGTGATATCTACTTGTTCTGAACATATCATTATACTTAATGATCCACAGCCAGTCTTTGCATATTATTGTTGCATACCAATTAACAAATAGATGAACTTCCAAATGCAAATGCTAAATGTCAGAACAGGATGAACTTACTTTGAATCCTGACCAAAACTGGCGTTCTAAAAATGCTGAAGCTCCTGAGCTTCGATTTTGAAGCAATCTAAAAGAAAAAAAGTGTTTAAGATTTTTATATTAAAAGCCCTTGTGTTGTACAAGTCATCAGTATTGGGAAAGCTTTTTCGCATGACCCTTCTGGGAGTATGAACGTATAAACGTCGGGCTATTTCTGACTGACGCTTATACTCTGAGGAGTGTCAGACAAAAAAAGGCTTTAAGTAGCTTTGGCCCAAGATGTTTTTCCTTTTTATCCAATGCTGAATTTTTATTACTGTTGTGCCTAGGCTTTGTCAGAAGGTAGCAGCAAGGAAGATATCTTTACTAAGAGAAAGATTTGTATTAAATTCATATACTATTTAGTGGTTTGCAGGGGCTCCGTCTCTTGCCTGTACACAAAGAGGCTTTTAGTGCAAGCAATAATGATAACAAATGCGCATGCTCACTCTGCAATATACAGTAGAATACCTTACTCAATGCAATCTCTGAAGTTTGCTCTATTTTATTTTTAAATTAGTGATTTGACACTACTGTAAAAACTAACATTAAAGAATTTCACAATACAATACAATACAATAAACTTATGAATAGATGAGTTTATCTGCATGTATTTATTTTTAAAATTAATGAAGCCACTTTGATGAAATTCTCTTCCAAAGATACGAAAAATCTCAGGAAAATCGACAGCCTCAGGAAAAACGCGCGACGGAGCCCCTTTGAGGGTCAGAAGAGTAAGAAGTAGCAAGTCTCTTACCCTTTTGGATATAAAGGGATGTACATCTCAGTGTCAATTGTGTGTTTTATTCTGTTTATGATTTCAGAAATCAGCGCCTGGAATGAAGACAAACTAAAAGATAAGGGCAAGGAAAGACACTAAAGAACATAAAGTGAAAAGCAACACATAAATAGCAGACAGAAGCGAGGCGCAATTCACTCCTTGAAAATCTCGTGCATCTTTGCTGGAAGTTCTATTGTTTTCTCTGAAATCCCTTGAAAGTCCTTTTGTTTTAATGGAAATCTCGTAGGCCTTTTGCAGAGTGAAATGCCCTTCGGACAGAAGCACAGCATATGACATAAGATGCAAGACATTAAAAGCATGGCTAGTAGAAGAAGTGGAGTCAAGGAAAGGCGATACAAGTGAAAAAGCAAGGCTAGAAAAAGGAAAATAAAGCAAGGCAACATAGGCAAAGGATATGTAATATTTTGCAAAATATGACAACACAAAGAATTGGAGAATTATCTGAACATAGAAAAAACGAAAACTTTAAGGCGCTGGCAAAACAGTAAAAAACTGTTCTCAAAATTTTCTTGCGAAGCAATGTTAACCGTTTGGACACGTCACAAAACAATGCCTGGCAATTATTTGATAGCACGGTCAATTATTGCTTGACAAGTCTTGACAAGCAGAATTTGCTATACAATATTGTTGAAAAACTTCAAAAACATTTCTTGCTTGACACATGCAAAACATGTTTGACAAGCAGTGTTTTACGACGTGACCAAACGGTAAAACTCTTTGTTGATTTGCGAATTTCAAATGTTTGACAAACAATGTCTTATCGTATGGCGATGGCCTAGGAGAGCAAATACGTGTACTAACCTCAGTGTTTTTGCTCTGCCTTTGAAGAGTTGGGTAATCATCTCCTAATCTCTGCATCAGCATCGTTAGAAGATTCGTTTGTTTTTGAGATAAAGGATCCCAGACAAATTTAACAATTTCTATAAGATAAAAAACAGATTAACAGCTTGCCAATCACTGCGTATTATACACCAATTGAAAAAGATTTTGAACGAGTGCCAATACCACAACTTATGGTATTCGAACTTGGGTTGCGTGATCAGAGAGACAAGAACAATAGACGCTTCCGCAAAAGATGGCCGCCGTTCTTGCCTATTGTTTTCATTAAGGATTTTCGAAAGGAATTCTGGGAATAATTTCCTTAGTTACGTATTTTACATAGCTGCAGACGTTGAATTCGTAACGAAGGAAATTATTCCCAGAATTCCTTTCGAGAAACCTTAAGAAAAACAAGGGATTGACAGAAACGGCCGCCATCTTTTGCGGAAACCTCTATTCCACTGAGCTAAAGAACCCAGTGAAATCGGTGAGTTACTCTCCATATCATACAGCCATGGTTCCTGTAGATTTGTCCTTCGGCTATGTCAAGTACGATACATAATAATATATATTTATGACTAGTTCTGAAAGAGATGTATTGGGGCAAATAACCCTAAACTGATGGCCATAAACTCTGTCGCAAAGACGTGAAAATGTGAAGGTAGATAGAGTGATGGAAGACGTTATCAGAACTGTTATGAAATCCTACACTTGAAAGGCGTTAAAAAACGTTAAAAATTCTTTCCATTTTAGTTAATTGCAACCTTCCAAAAATGAACCTCGAAGCAATTTAAAAAACGAATTTGTTGTAAAAAGTAGTTTTCAAACACCTTTCACGACAGAGAATAATTTAAAGAACTTTCTGCCTCATTTTGTTGAAAAATTAAGGACCTCTAGCCTCAACTCAGGTTCCTTAAAGTTTTGCTGGTTATCCTGGCCAAACAGTTAAAGGATAAACATTCATTTAAATATATGTGAATAGAAAGGATGAGTGTATCTAATCTATGAAATGACACTTCCCTCTGGTAAATTAATTCATAGTCAATAGGATAAACACTATAGACACTAATAAATACTAAATAGGCTTCCAGACCAGTGTTTATTCTATTGACTATGGTTAATTCGCTAGCAAATTAAACTGTATGCCCGAACCAATATATATGGGACGTTTTTGTCCATATAAACAGGCTTTATACTACATTGCTAGAGCGTAACCCTTAAGCACTATAAAGGAAGGAAATAAAAATTTATTCACCTGTTAGCCTTGGTATGACAACTTTCTCTATTATATAAGGAATAAATTTAGCATCTTCATCATCTGCAGCGACTTGACCTGCGTGGTGAGCATACATAGCCAAACTATTAAACCACTCCATGTCTTCAAAGTCTTTATTGTCAATCTATAGTGGAAAAGGAAACTCATAGAAACCGTACTAAATTTGTTTAATTTCTTATTTCAGGGAGCAGAGCAAGGAAGAGGGGACAAAGTGTCAATCAGTATCTGAGCACCTGGGGTCGACATCTATGTACTAAATCTTTCTCAAAATATACCCAACCTACCCGGGACAAGAATTTCAAGGACCTTTGCTACATTAGTGAGAGTTAATTATTGTTTTTACGAGGACCATTTTGAGAGTTAATTTTTTGATAATGAAGAGACAGACGATAAAAACTTCGAGTTGATGTTATCCGTGATACTAAATTTGAATTGACAGAAACATTAAGATTTTGTCAATTCAAATTAATGTTTATGTCAATTAAAATTTAATATCATGGATAACATTAGTTCGAAGTTTTTTATCGTCTGCCTCTTCATTATTTAACTCATGAAAAGTAGGCATTTTACTTCAACTTTGAGAGATTATGCTGGTGATAGGCACCCCTAATACTACCTTACAGGTATGTGCTCCCCCTGGTAGAAACCATCTTATAAGTAACCTTATAAGTAATTATACTCACACAAGGTATGGTATGCTTAAAAATAACAGCAGAGGTTTATTGATAAAACTTGAAGTTCTGGCACAATGAAAATTGAAGTCTGAAGGGTTTGCAAAACTAGGGGCAAATTCCTGCACATTTGAAGGTCAGGTACCCGACCATCCGTTTTTTATGAAGAAACACTAGATACACGCCAAGCCTTACACTAGCCCCAACTCCAATAGCCCTATACTAAAGACCTATCCAGGAATTCTTGTCAGCTTTTGGCGAAGTTAGTGAATCACAGGACAAGGTCGTCAGAGTCTATCTTTTCAGGGTTAATATGAACAAGTACCCTATACTAACCCACCCCAAAACCCAAGATCGACAATATCTTGCAAGAACTTTGTTGAAAGGAGGACCCTTTTGAGGGTTTATAAAGCTATACCTGTAAGGGGTTCCAATCGAGCATTTCAAGGCGAAGAAAAGGTGCGAACAATTTTGGGAGGCAAAGATGGATGTATGCCTCTTTATAAGTGTCATTGAAACCGAATTTCCATTCTTCAAACCTTGATTTTATTTCATCAACGCTTGAGAAATCCGATACTACATCTTCGAATATCGGTGGTCTTTGACTCAGAATCCTCTCTGAAAGAAAGATTGTTAATGATATAAATAAATGAATAAACTGGCGAATGAAATACATTCCCCCTATATGATCTCAAAATTGCTGATCTCTATGATAACAAAATGCATGGAAAGGACAGACGTCTGAAAATCCGAAACTTCTGCATAGGCAAAAAATTAAAAGTGGAAATCGCTATAGCTTTGGCAGAAGTGGCGTAGTAATTTAAGAGTATTGTGAATTTCAGCTTTCTTTCAGTTTTCATTGGTATGCTTTAATCACAAAGCTATAGAATGACAAAATCAATATTCTTTATAACATTCAGCCCTTGATCCTGCCTACACCGAACATTATCCAGGCCCCAAATCTAAGCTAAACATTAACGTGACATTGAGTACAAAAGTAAAGGAGTAATGTAAGAAAGTATAGTGTTGTGTACAAACCGTGCCAACTTGTTGACCAATATCACTTCTCGTTTGGTCTGAGAGGAAATATTTTTGGTCGCATATAATGAGCGTTGTACATTGTAAAGCTTTCAAATTGATTCATAGGTTGGAAGATTGAAATGAGCAACTTGGCTTAAAGTAAGCAAACCAAACTTGACGACAAAAAAAGAAACTCCAAAATGGTCCGTTCCTCCATTCCGAAAAGGCAACTTAAGCGTGGACAGGTTGCCAAAATGAAGAAAGCTACGTATTCAAAAATAATATCCATATGTGTGGATGAGACCGTCGAAATATAAAATAATGAATTGGCGGATGACAAACAAAATTCTCCTCTTTTATACCCAACAGACCACTTTTAATGAAAAAAATTACAAGCAGACATACCTTTATCAGCGTTAAATCTAGCAACTTCAGAATCCAATTCTTCATCATCACTTGAAAGCCCTTCATGATGATCTGAATCTTTAGTTCTGTTTTTCCTTCTTCTATTTCGTCGTCCTTCTCGTTCCGCGATCCTCCTTTGTCTTGCTGTCTCTTCATAAGTTGCTCGATCACGGCCAAATTCATCAGTGTCAACAGCAGATGCTAGGATAAACAGGTATATCTCTATTAAATTTGAAGGATCAACAAGGAACAAAACATTTAAGATAGAACAAGGCTTGAAAGAGGTTAGATATCATCCTGGCAAGAATGTTACCAGGGGGAATACTGGCTTAATCACTTCTCACACAAAAAAATACGAAAATATGGATCTTTGCAGGGCCCCCTTGGGAATCCAAAGGCGGGGGGGGCCCTTCGTAGTTGCTCTTACCCCAATCTAAGTCGGTTACGCCACTGCAACGACGTTTCCACTGAGCCACAGAGCTAAACGAAATCACCACGTACATCTTCACGTCGTATAGCCAAAGGCTCTCCTCTGTTTGGCTTTTGTGATTCGGATTCAGCTATGTTGAGCATTCTTCAATACCATACTCACGTTCAAAGATATTTTTCATGAACAGCAAACACTAGGATAGATTTTTTGTTGAGCCTGGACTACATGATCAGAGAATCAATGACAATTCAACACAGCTAAAGAGCTCAATGAAATCGTCGAGTAACTCTCGAAGTCATACAGCCCAAGGCTGTCCTGCCATTTGGCTTTTGTGGTTCGGCTATGTTGAGTTTCTTCAGTACCATACATACTTGCATATAAGACTAGAAAGATTTTTCACGAGTAGCATACCACAGTAGATGGGATTAGAGCCTGGACTGCATAGAGAGCCAACGATGGGTCCAATGAGCTAAAGAGCTAAATGAAATTGTCGCGTAAATGTTCAAGTCATACAGCCAAATACTCTTCTCCGTTTAACTTTTTTAGTTCGGTAATTCTTCAGAACCATACATGTTTATAGATATTTTTCACATGACAAACACTAGGATAGGTTTTCCTTCGAACCTGGACTGCATAATTAGAGAGCCAATAACAACTGCACCAAGCTAAAGAGCTGAATGAAATTGCAGAACAACTCCCCAAGTAATACAGCCCAAGGTTCTACTGCCATTTGGCTTTTG